>VDFB02272920.1:202628-231920 GCA_007258455.2 Sequoia sempervirens | reverse complement strand
TTTGTTTTTATTATGTTTTTATCAATTTAAGGACAAATTTTGGAATGCTGAAAATTTCATAAAAGAGTGACTTCACGGACTGTCAAGAAATAAAATGAAAAAAACTTCATTTCTCCTTTTTTTTTTTCCAAATAGGTAATTTCAATATCCTGTGCATGGAAAAAAAAATCACATTTTGATGTATATTTTTCCCGTAATAACGTTCTAAAGTCAAACATGTCAGAATTTGACAGTTTTGACGGACCGTCAACTAATTTCAAAATTTTCAATCATTTAAAAAAAAAGAAATATACCCTTTTGAAGTAGACTTTCTCCTATTATGCCTCATATAATATTTAAAATATTTTAATAAATTTTACTATCATTTTTTTAATATCAAATCAGCCTCTTTTTTATTTTTTAAAACCTACTTGCATTATTTTAATAATAAAAGATATCAAAACTAATCAAAATATTATAAAAATTCTATATTTGGATTCTACACTTCAAGCTCTACAAAAGGGTATTTTTATTTTTTGAAAAAACATCAATCTGACTAGAGAAATACTCTGCCAAAAATGAATGTTTCAGAAAAATTTAAAAAATGATGAGTAAGCTGCCATGTAGGATGCCAACTAGACATTTTCGGCCGACCAGTTTTCGGCCGACTAGGTTTCGGCCGAAACCTAGTCGGCTGAAAACTGGTCGGCCGAAAACTAATCGCTCGAAAATTTATCGGTCGATAACTACTCGGCTGAAAATTAATGATATAAAACAAAGTTGTTTTTTTCCCAATTTATCAAATTAAAAAAATTAGAAAATAACAAATATTTCGAAATTTTTTCAACTATTTTCAATTAAAAAAGCTTGATTTCAACATTTTGGAAGGCAATTTACAAGACGTATTTCAACGAAAAAAAAGGCATTTGGAGAAGAGGAGAAATATTTTTAAGGTGTGTTGATCTTTAATTTATTTAATTGATTATGTTTTTTTATTGAAAATGCATTTGAAGTTTGTTTTCACTTTTTCTTTATTAAAATATTAACATCAAATAAATATATGTAGAAATATATTCATTATTCAATTAAAAATATTTTATGTTTTGCATCTAGTTACAAGTTTTTAAAAATATTTATGTTATATTACATGTACATGTTTCATGGAAAGCTTATGTGTGTACAAATTTCTATGTAGGCAATCATTCAAATTTGAGTGTAATTTGTGATGGCAAATCGAAGGACTAGATCGAGGAAGTATGAACGAACACGAGTAAGACAAAGAAAGAGAAAAGCGGATGAAGGAACATCTACTGAACAACAACCCATGGAAAATATTGATGATCAAGGTGACGTACAGGTACAAGAACAAACTAAATCTAATACTAATATAAATGTTTTGGACTATGGTATGGAAAATTTGATGGAGATGGATGAAGATTCTCTTTTCAATAATATTTCATCTGAAGATATGTTATCTGAAAGCACATTGAAATTACACTCTAAAAAAATATGGGATGAATTTTTTGAAGAGAAATCTTTAATTGGAAGAGCACAGTTAATTGCAAAGTTATTTAGACGAAAAGAAATGACCCCTGTTTTGGAGTTGTTAGGGGTTGATAATAGGAAAAAGTCATCAGATTTAAAACAAACAATTGTTGAAAACCTGCAAGAAGCATTAAAATGTATTGAAAAGAAGAGTCGGTCTAGTGATTTAAGTGATGCACGTAGAGCGTTGATGACCGTAATTTCTAGTAAGAAATTATCATATAGAAGACAAGTTCAAGCAATTTCTGAATTACTAAATGTTTCTAGGAGAACTATTCAAAGATATATTGAAAAGAGAGATGAAATAGATGGAAAATTTGAGAAAATTTGGGTAAATATTTGTAGGGTTCCTCGAAAAGATAGAATTTCAGAAGATGTAAAGAAACAAGTTGTTGAATATTGGACCACCCAATCTCGTGTTTCTTCCAATAGAAGGGATACTATACAAATAATAGGTGATGATGGTACAAAAATTTCTCATCCAAAACATTTTATAGATACAACACAAAGTGAACTTTTTGAAGCATTTAAACAAGAATTTTTAAATGTGGAGATTTGTCAAAGGATGTTTGAAACACTACGACCATCATTTGTACGTATAAATAAAGTACGTGAAACTTGTTGTTGTCGAAATCATGTTGAATTTGATCTACACCTACAATCATATAGAAAAGTTATGGCAACAATTGATCGAAATTTAGCCATCCCTGGAAGCACAACACAATTTGTGAAGTCTCTTCTATGTGAAAAATCAGAAAATTCGGATGAATTCAACGTTCAGTGTATAAAAAATGTATGTAATGATTGTGGAGATTTGAAGAATCTTTTACATGTTGACAATAATGAAATGCAAGTTACTTGGAAGAGATTTGAATATGAGACATACTTAACGAAGTCAGGAGTTGAGGCCAAAAAAATTGTTCTCAAAGAGAGTGGATTGCCTTACAATGAATTCATGAGTAAATTTCGCAATATCATATATCCACATATCCAACATTGTCATGGTGCAAGATGGCAATCTAAGCAATTTCGTTATTCAAAGAATTGTTTTCCACCAGGTTGTATTCTCTCTATTGTAGATTTCTCTGAGAACTATACATTTAGTCCTCAAACTGAGATTCAAAGTCAATATTATCATTCAGAGCAAGTTGCAATCTTCGTGCAAGTTTGCTACAGGCATGCAGAGTTAGCGGTCGATGGAATACAAAGTAGCAAAGATGATAGAATTATCATCAAAGAGGTTCACTTTTATATCAGTGATGATACGAATCATGATAGAAGCTATGTAGCTCATTGTTTCAAAATGTTTTTTGAAGACCTAAGACGACGTGGCATAAATCAAGAACAACATTGGATATGGTCTGATGGATGTGCTGGTAAGTACATTGGTTTTTAAATTATTTTTAATTAATTTATATTTACTTTTAAAACTTTGAGACTTAAATTGTTTTTTGAAGATAATTCAAGGTTTTCAAGTGTTTAATTATTTGTAACTTCACAGGACAATTTAAGTCTGCAAAAGCCTTTGTTTGGTTATGTAGTCAACATGCTAGACGCAACACCAAATTTTTGTGGAATTTTTATGAGAGTGGACATGGAAAAGGAGAGCACGATGGAGCAGGAGCATGTGTGAAGCGTGCACTTCGTCAACATGAACTTGCTGGTATGTCCAATTTAGCTTCATACTTTTTAAAAGATTAGATATGTATATATATATTTAATTTAACTAAATTAAATTTTCTTTTAAGTTCTTTGAAAGTAATAGGTGACAAATTGTGCCAACTTGTCTGTAACTTGTAGGTAATGCCATACGGAATGCAAACGAAATTGTTGAATGGTGCAAAAGTCATTTTTCTGCTCGCGACTCAACATACAACACACGGTATTTTTGGGAAGTTACAGGTATGTATGTCTAGTCAAAATTTGTTTTAAAAATTTGAATTTCAAAGTTCAAGTACATACATGATTTCAAATTGAATTTTCAAGTTTGAATTTAAACAGATATTGATCGATCAAATCCTTATAATTGTCAAGCAATTCATGGTATTAGAAATCTACATCAAATCATGACAACGGGGAGTAGTAGGCCTTATGCAATGATTGTGAGAGAAAAATCATGTTTTTGTACTGATTGCATTGAGGACAATGCAAATATTGATCAATGTGAGAATATTAGAGATGGGTATGTTTCACAATGGGAAATGAAACAATTAATATCAATGCCTCCTTTTGTTGAAGATGACAATGTTGATGTCTATGATCCACTATATTCAGCTGATTACGAACGTGTATCTGATTTAGTTGTTATAGGTATGTCCAAATTGATTAATTTAGTTAAAATCAAGATTTAAATTATATATATATATATATATTAGATATGTTTAAGTAAGTTTCAAATATAAAATATAATTTTTTACAACTTTTAAATGTATAATTTACTTAAATATGTAAATATGTGGTGTGTGTACAGGAGATATTTTCGCTATAGTTGTAGATCCTAAAAATGCGGAAGGTGTAGATTACTATCTACTAAGATGTACACAACCAAAAAGCAAATTGTTCGAATCGATGACAGATGGTGATGGACAAGAGTATCCCATTGGATCAGTCGTTATTGAAGGCACATATTATCAGCAAATAAAGATAGATAAAAATGGTATTATATTTGTTGATTATAGGCTAGGACAAAAGGTTCTACATTACAGTCACTTAGTTTTGGCAACAAAAATAAATTTAGAAACTTTACCTAAAAGAGGACGTGCCAAACAAAAGTGGAGGTTGCCTATTGAAGATCATGAGAAGATTTTAGAGATAATTAAAGATAGAGAGGATCCAGATTTTATGTACCAGGAGCTTTAAGTTGTTTTTTGGATACATGTGTACACATTTATGACTCCAAATCTAGATAATTTATATATTTGTATTGATTGGACATGTGACATGATTTAGAATGGTTTTTTTTTTTAGAATGTGACATGTATATGTTAGATCATATATATGCTTGATCTACAAAACCCAGTGACTTTAAAAATGTTTTAATTTACATTTTGCCTAAATTCCTTTAAATCATCTAAATTTCCAATTGCATTTTTACATGTTGGACATGGTTCATTCTTTTAAACCTTCACTCTTGAGAATCTCTCTAGAAATTCCTTTATATCATCTCTCTAGATTCCTTGATTGTAAATTTTTATGTTTGACACATGGAATTGTTAAACTCACTTTCAAATCTTTGAATTTAAATATTTGTTCAACTCCACCTATATACATGTTCCAATTTTGCATTTAAATTTATTTATGTTCCATGGAATTCTTAAGTTCACATTCAAATCTTTCATTTCATTTGAACATTCAACTCCACAAACTTGTATAAAATCATCTAGTTGATTTGGTGTTTTCAAGTGGTGAAGAATCTAGACATAAATGTTGTCTCTAGTTTTCTTTATTTTTTATACATTACTAATGCACGACATTCAATAATTTTACATGATCATTTGGATTTTCATGTATCCATCTCAACCATACATCCAAATTTACTTAAGAATATTAGCTCCTATCTTTTAAGTATAGAACTAAATTATTTATCCATTTTGTTAATGTTAGATTGTATCCAGGTTCTCTTGGTTTGTCCTTTCTTGTTCACCTTAAGGTGCATTGGAATATATGAACATTGTAGTGAATCACAGTGATATCTTCCAAGTCATATCTAATTCCCAAATATAGAAATTCCATATCCTATTGGCATCAATTTAGCTTTGTTTACCATGTATAGCTTGAGACCATGAGCTACCTACATCTTCCAAGTCATATCTAATTCCCAAATGTAGAAATTCCATATCCTATTATCATCAACAACAAGTTCTAATTGTTTACCATATCCTATTATTATCTTCCAAGTCATATCTAATTCCCAAATATAGCAATTCCATATCCTATTGGCATCAATTTAGCTTTGTTTACCATGTATAGCTTGAGACCATGAGCTACCTACATCTTCCAAGTCATATCTAATTCCCAAATGTAGAAATTCCATATCCTATTATCATCAACAACAAGTTCTAATTGTTTTAGAGGTGGATCTAGAAGAAGTTTATCTCTCTAGGAGACATGCCACCATCTATAACACCAAAAATACTATTTGAAGCTTCATTATATATTATAGCTTATTTATTTATTTTTAAAATATTTCAATCAATCACTAGAAAATTATAAATTTATTAATATGAGTAACCTTGTGTTGTCATTTATTGATTAAAAGATGAATCTTTGTTTTGTTCTAATATACATGAACTTTTCTTTCTTTGATAAAATAGATTTTATTTAGTAAATATTTTTATAAAATCCTTTTATCCCAACACAATACACTCATTTAAATATTTATTTTTAATTCAAAACTCATATATGAGAGATTATATATATTTCCTTCTCCAAGACCAAGATGCTAATACACTAGTAACATCTACAAAAATATAAGGTTTCTATATTAGAACCCAATTTGAATTATCAAGCTATTTATAGCTTTTTTTTGTGATTTCATAGTCCAACCTTAAAAAATAAGGATGTAATCTCTATTCCTCTCATCTTTAGTACTTTATTTATATATAAAATATTTTTATGCCTATAAAACATAACTTTTAGTATATTTCTCTAGGAATGAACATAACTTCATTAGTTTTGTAATTTGGTCCATCTTTCCAATACAATTAAATATGAATTGATCAATTTTTAATTTATATATAGAATTGTCATCCAAGAGATCTACTTGATCAATTTTTAATTTATATAGAATTGTCATCAATTTTTAATTTAATAATAAATGTGCATGTCTTTCAAGATTTAAATATATATATCAATTTCTAATTACATATATATAAATGTTCCACATGGAATTCTTAAACTTTCAAAACTAGAAATTTGATTTCATTTACATTCAACTCCACGAATAGCTTGCATGCTTTATTTGAATTATATGGTTCATTCTTAAGTATAGCTCAACATCTAGTTCAAGAATTCTTTGCATGCACATTCAAATGAACATGTGTATTAGATTATATGGAATTAGAAATTAGGTTAATGTAGAGCGTGATATATGCACAATTTAAATGTATAAATAACTTTTACTGACTTTAAAAATGAACATTTAGAGCTTTAAAGAATTCAATCTAAGTGAGTTCATCAAACCATAATAATGCACGTGTATAACAAACCTCTAAGATTCAAACCATAAAACATAATTGTATGAATGTGACATGTAAATTATAACAAGTATATATATGTGTACCATAAAACATAAGTATGTAACACGTCCAAATGTTCAATACATAAATCATAAAAAGTGTCCCCAACATATAATAAAATGATCTCAGACATGTAATACTATAAAACAAATCTCAAAGAGAGGGATGTCTGGTATGAATAGAATCATCAGATCTATGGCTCGATCTCTCCCTCGATGCATGGCTCGATCTCTCCCTCGACCTCTCCCTCGATCCATGGACCGATCGGTCTGCTGATCCAAGATGTGTGGATCCATGTCCGGATCCAATATCTCCCGATCTGTGTCCTGAGCCTCATCCCAACCCCTGCATGTGTTCAAGTACACATATATGTAAAATTATCTAAAGATTTTACAATGTGCTTGAGTTCAATGTGTTCAAACTTAAAACATCAAGTAATTAGTTTTTTAAAATTAAATTTAAATGTACCTCATTTGCATACTGCATGGGATCGCCATCATGCTCCAAATTTCCAAAGTCTGGGAATTCACCATACTGCTTAAAATTTTCAAGTACACAATTTCAATCAGGAGTTAAACCCCTAGAAGTTTTTAAAATGCATTACATAAATTTTTAGAACACAATTTTAAAAATATATACATGTATTTAAATTATAAATTGAAAGTACCTGTTGTGCCTGCTTGAAAGCTCTACCAATGTCACTAAGATCACAAGAATGTAAAGACATCGTAGGGGGCCCTGTAGCATGTACAGTATCAGTAGCAAAAAGAAGTCGACTATATGTCCCATGGACAAGATCAGGTGTCACAGTAGCCTCAACGTGACCTGTAACATCCTGATGACCACCTGGGCAAGCTAAAGGATCATCAGAAACATGATGTGCACGAGATTCTGTAGGCTGATGTGGAATATCCTGAGCTGCATTTGCCACATTGTGGCTCATATCTGTATGAGGATATCGTTGTCTAATAAATTCTGGTACCCGATCAAGAGCAATCCCATGGTCCTCACTGATAACCTGATATGCTGCTAGTAAATCCAAAATTGAGAGTCTACATGTATTACGCAGAGTTGTGTGGGTCATATGCTCAACATCCGCAAGAGTAGGTAGATCGGCACTAATAAATGGATCATACGATGCAGATGTAGCCTCAGTGGGAGGAAGGTTGATCCGTGGGCGTAATAAATATCTACCAACTCGATCAGATGAAATCTGATCAATCTGCGTCGTAATAGAGGCAATGTTTTCAAAAATCTGACTCTGAGTGGACCCTGTTGCTACCTCCCCTGCTGCTGCCAATTCCAAACGTTTTGGTAAAACCAAAAGGTTTGGGCCAACTAATGCCCTCTTGTCCACAGGCGGTGGCAAATTTGAAGGTCTAAACTGTGGTTTGTCATAAAAACGGCCTTTACCTTGGCCAGCATGCTCAGGATAAGATGTGTAGTCCACCTCTATATGTAAATGAAATTCTGCATATAACTGTTTGACAAAATACAATGGCAGCTCATCATTGTGAGGCCATCTATGATGTGCTGCCAACCATCTAGGGTATATGAATGGCGCAACAAGAGGATCTTCACACCTCGTAACCATATATCCTCTAATTTTATTTTTTCCTCTATAAAATGGGAACATGGATAACACATTTTCACCTGAAACTAATTTGGCAACTTCTTTATGTTTCACTGTGCCAGTAACACTCCTAGTAAGAGAAAAATAAAACTGTTCAATGCTGATTTCATCATAAGGATTGTATGATCGAATTGTCTCAATCATCTTCATAATCTCTTGTCTAATAGTGACTAATCTATCTCATTTAGCCAAATTGGGGGAGTTGTGAATTGTTTGCTCTAAACATTTTAGAGCATTGTCCAATCTAACAATACTATCCTGAAATATATTTGATCTAGTTTGAGCTTCTCGCTCAGAACGAGGGGAATGATGAGATCCCTCATCGACCATGATATATATAAATAGATAGAGATCTGCATATCATTAAAACAAAATTACATAATGAACTACACAAATTTAAATTGAAATTTTTTCAAAACTAAAAAAATATATATATTTAAATTAAAGGTAAAATTTTCAAGTTTCAAAACTAGAAAACAATTTTGAATTTAAATGTATCTAATGAGATCTAGTTCAAACTTTATATCTATCGAGCTATGTGAACCTATTAAATCATAGGCATGCATGTAATATTCAACCAAGAGTAAATATGGAAAAAAATATTTATCCTTTCAACCACTCTATACTAAAATTTTGATCAAAATAAAAAAATACTCTTCATTACAATTGGTCATATATGATCTATCCTTTCTTTGTAATCAATTATTCTTTAAATCAAACACTAGAAATTATAAAAAGGTTAACATTTCCTTAATTTTTCGATCTAACTTAAAACATATTAAAGTAATAAAGTTAAAATTTAATTTAATAGTGTATGTGTGTATGTATGTATATGTATGTGTGTATGTATGTATGTATATCTAACTTAATTTAATAGTGTATGTGTGTATGTATGTATATGTATGTGTGTGTGTATGTATGTATGTATGTATATACATATATATGTATGTACATGCACATGATATATGTGTATGTGTGTATGTATGTACATGTATTATATATGTATGTGTATGTGTGCATGTACATGCATATATATGTGTATGTGTGTATGTACACATGTATATACTCAAGTAAGTACATACATACATACACACATACACATATATATGCATATACATACATACATACATACACATATGTATATATATAATGCATGTACATGCATACACACATACACATATGTACATATATATACTACATGTACATACATACACACACACACATATATATGTGCATTTACATATGTATATGCATATACATATATACATGCATATGGCTATTACATAGCCATTATATATATATATGCATATACATACATACACATACATACATATTGCTACATACATACATACACATATATATATATGCATATACATACATACACACATTAACACATGTACACATGCACACATTACATGTAACACACATGTCATCATCATCATCACACACATATATACATGCATGTATTATTGAGCAGAAGAGTTAAAGAGCTGCACACATTATTGAAGAATAGGAGGAAGAGCTGCATGTACATACATATAAGATAGAAGACACATGTAATACATGTATATAGCACATTTGTTATGTATTACCATTACACACATATATGTACATGCATGTATGTACATGCACATATATGTGTATGTACAAGATGACAGATGTATTACATACATGTGTACATGTGTGTATGTATACATATGTATGTACATGCATGTATATATGTATGTGTGTGTATATACATGTGTATGTGACATGTACAAAATATGCATGCATATATGTATATATGTGTGTGTGTATGTAGGTACATGTATGTATACATATGTACATTATTGCCAATACGTACACATACACACATACACATATATACATGCATGTACATACATATGTATACATACACACATGTACACATATGTATATATAATACATCTACATGCATACACACATACACATATATGTACATGTATGTATATGTACATGCACATATATGTGTATGTGCATATGCATGTAGATTTGTATTATATATACATATGTATACATACACACATGTACACATATGTATATATAATACATCTACATGCATACGCACATACACATATATGTGCATGTACATAACTTATCAAAGGCGCTTTATTTGGGAGATAAGTTTAGCATTTTATTTAAGAGATTAGTTCATATGGAATGTAGATTTAAAATTCATTTACAAGTATAGGAGGTATTGGAAAGCAACATATCTAAGGTGTACAACCCATGGACCAAAGGAAGTCAATTGAATCAAAGTGGTTTGAGACTGAAATGCTTTAAGAAACACCGAACCTTATCCATGGAACAAAAGTCCTTCTAAATTGTTCTCCCTTATTTAAGTGTTCCTCTCAATTTTGAAGGATTTGAGTGATCAAAAGAACTCACTAATATTTCACTAATATTTCCCTTCTTGATCGAATATTCCCATGTACCTCAAGGGGTAAAAGAATGTTCCTTCTCAAGATAGTTTTTCTTCAATATATAACTTTTTATCAAAATCTAATAAACATGCTATGGGAATGGCTGTCTCTCTGTAAGATAGTTTTAAAATTGTAACATAGTTTTCTGGATTTAACTTTGGAAGATGTCAAATCCATACTTTGTAACCACATTGGTCAAAACTCAAATCCAACAAATAGTTGGCATTAGCTTTTCACATTCATTGTAGTATTAGAAATATAGCTTCTAAAATTAAACTGAGAAATATAGCTTCTGAAATTAAACTGTGTATGTTTTTTGTATCGATATTTCAAATTAGATTGCAGAAATAGACTTAGAAAGAGGGGCAAGGGGAGAAATAGAGTTAATTCTAGAAGCTATATTTCCAAACCCACTCATTTTTGAGAAAATTATATTTAGAACACAGATCAGTGTTAACACTGTTAACAGACACTGATTAACAGATCTTTTACAGGTGATTAAGATTTTGACAATGATTAAGATTAAGACTTAGAAAGATTAATGCATAATAAAGTTAAATCCTGATATTCTTGGAACTTCAAAAATCTTTTTTCAGGTGGATGATACTGCTTCAGAAATTCATTGTAAGACAGGCTTCAGCTAAAATTGATTTTCATGCAGACCCATCTAGTTTGTGGAAAGCCATAATCCATTGTGTGTGTCGTTTTTGACTGTGTATTCGGTAAAGCTATGTGGAAGAAAATTTTGTTGGCTTGGTCACTCTTTGCTCATTAAGAAATATTGTAGCTTGATGTACTCTTTTAAGTTATTTGTTATTCTCCAAATGGGAAACACTCTTCTTTTATAAGATTTCTCTACCAAGTACTCGGGTTCTTGTAGAAAGCAAGAAATGCACATGTTTTCAAATAGGACTTTATAACTTCTACTTACTTCAGCTGTGAAGTCATGATCACCTCTCTTGTTTTGCAAGTTGAACTATTCTTCAAGGTTCCAAAGTTTGATTTCAAAATATTTCTCAATGGTGAGTCTATTCAATATAAGACTAGCTCAGTGGTCAGTTGCGGCATATTTTCAAAAATATAATGATTTCCTGACAGGAAAGTGAGCTTAACACATTCTCCTAAAGTTGTAGTTGACAAAGACGGTTGGGAAAACTGAAAGACCAACAACGGTTGTCACATAGTGGAGAAGAAAGATGATTCAAAGATGGATTTTCCTTCTCAAAATGGCAATGTTGTTCCTTAGAACTCTCTTCCTAGAGATCAAGTTGCTAATTCAAACCAAGCGTACAATGCTTTTATTGAGACTGTTGGGATTCAGAGAGAGGAAACAGAAACATGGAAATGTAATAATTCATAATATCTTCTCTGATGAAAGTATGGATGATTGCTTGTATACTAAGTTACCTGTTCACCCCCTGCATTGCCCAGATCCAGGTCCAGCTCGTACCTGCCCCAGATTCTGGGCCAATTTGAGCAGGGATTCTGATTAAGATTAATGCTTTTTTTCGGAGATCAGGATTTAACATTATTATGCATATGTGATCACATTATCAACATCACCTCTACATGCATATGAAACCCACAAGGCATAAATACAGATCTCTATGCATAGGATTTGTCTAACCAAAAAGCAAATAATCGTGTAGGTCTATATATTTGTCCATGGGAGTTTCATCTACACATGGAAGTGAGTTTGGTAGTTGGGCATGTGCGGAGAGGATGAATAAATACCCATGAATGGTTGAATGTGACAAATGTAGCAAAGTTCTAGAATGAGCTCAAAAGTAAAAAAAATGGTATGTCCATAAACTGTAGTTCTTACATAGATCAAATCAAATGGCATTTTCTTATATGCAAATGTACCTTATTTCATTGTGAATGTCATGTTGATTCCATCTTCATGGTTCACTATCACTTGATTATATTGAGAATGGAAGCTGTATTGACTGATTCCTTTGTGTGCAGAATAGGACATTGCAAACATGCTCATGCTTTAAGGGCCAGATGTTGAAGGATAAAAATAAATGCTGGCCCACATCATTTAGATGTGGGATAATACAGATTTCAGGCTCTAACCATTATCTACATGTTTAATGAGATCATAAAATGGAATTTTGAGTGGTAGAAGAAACATGGATGAGTTCATGTGTTGTTTCTACAAAAGACACAGTCTAAAGCTTTGAATCTCATAGTTCTTCATTCCAGATCAGCATATCATAAGAGATACCAGGATGTTTCAATCTAAATTATAGTCATAGTACACAGTAAAATAAATGCAGATAAAAGTTCCAAATGAAAATATGAATTAGTAATCCTGGAGTTTGAACCAAAACAAACATGGTACTTGTACAATATAGCTTTTGAAGAAGCAATCAATTCAAAACACGAGGCTAGGGAAATAGACATAGAAGAGACAAAGAAACCATTAGTAATGCAGGAGTAAGTGAGTCTAAAAGGAATGCACTGTGAATCTAAAGCATGCCCAACCATCTTTCTTTGCATAACGTCTCTTCCATTTGTTTTCCAATACCTCCTAAATAAAATGCTAAACTTATCTCAAAAGCATGCCCAATCACAAATTAAAGCTTGTAAAGAAGGGTATGTTAAGTTTCACAGCCTAGAGAAAGAAATTTCATTGAGCATCATGGCCATAGCTGTCTCAACCATCACGGCCATGACCTAATTTTTCCATTTCAATCAAACCCTAACAAGCGATATATCCCAAATTTCTCACAATAGACAAAAACGATACGAGAAATCAAACATTCATCCCAATGCCACGAATGGAACCTGTTAATAAGTCGTCCCTGTTGCTAGCGATCGGCCGACAAGCTCTCGCCCCCAACACTTTCGCCCGAGCATAGCAATAGTGGGCCTGGTTTTTTTTTTCGAGGTTTTATTAGCTATTTTCGGTCGATAGGGTTCCGACCGATAATGTTTCGGCCGAAACACATTCGACCGATAAGGTCTCTCCAGGTGTGCGCCGTGTCGAATGTTTTCGGCCGATAAAGTTTCGGCCGAAAGTGACTCGACCGATAACTTGAAGCCACGTAGGCGCCATGTGGCTGACCCGTCGATTCGGCCGAAACCTTATCGGCTGAAAACGGGTCGGCCGAACTTAAGTCGCTCGAAATAATTTAGTTGGCCAAAACTGTGACACAAGTTTGTGCTTTCACCCCTTAACCAAGAAGAGTTCCATCCACATGAACAAGAAAGTGTTGCAACTTAGGCTTGCAATGAGATTCTATTATGAGAAATTGATCTAGAATGATTTAAAAATTTCCAAATGCCTTGTATATATAGGCAAGAGTGAGATGTAGTATGAGATAAGATGTTGACATGTTTCTTGATCTAACAACATGTGAACCCTAAGTAACTACGTAGAATGATGTGATGATAGGATAAGGCTTCTAGAAAAGACAACTCATCTATCTTTTATCCTATATACATGTGAAGGGGTATGACCCATTATTAAAAAATTGTCTAGTAAATGCAACCTAGGAATTAATTAAATATTATGCCTAAGTAAACTTATTCTAGTGTAGTTAAATAGTTAATTACACCAATAGAACTAGGAGGAAAGATCATGAGATTGAGGATGCAAGATTATACAAGAATGCAGACATTGGTAGTCGGATTCGTTCATCACAGTTATAATTATGTGCAGTAGAGATGGGACAATTTGACTCTAGAGATACAGAGGAAAGAGCCACATTTAGTGTATAACTTCATGGCTATGCTTGAAAGAGTGCACAGGTATATGGATATTGTTGCTAACCATGCACTTAAGTGGATGCCACTAACATTCCAACCACCTATCCTTCTTTATCCAGTACCACATTGGACAGGGGATAAGATGGAGGAATGTGAGCAAGTTGAACTTGCCAGAATGAGGAGGCTTTCATGTTATAGGGGATTCTACCTAAAGCAGATCAAGGGAGTAAACACTATCATGGACCTTATAGAGATTACATTGCGCTATAATCTATCCCCCTAGTTCATTTGCTTGAGGGAAAACAAAAGGATAGTTGGGGGGAGTAATGATCCCATTTATTAGCTAGTTTTTTGGTATCTTTATGTTGCTTATAAGACATTCCTAAGACAATTATTCCTACAGTATACCATCTTTTATGTTTATTAAGCAGACCTTGAACTTGGTTAAAGTATATGGGAATACAGTTATGATATGATGGTGTTGATTGATTTATATGTGAATATGTATGAATTATGATTGATATATGTGTTTAATCATGGTAGTTAGTGTTGTGTGCATGTTTTATGAAGTAACCCCTTGTAGCCTGAGAAGACATTGTAGCTTAGAGCAACTGCAGAATGCAACCAGCAGCCGAAGGAGTTCCTAGACAACAAAATAGGGGATGTTCTTGAATACACTGAGAGAAATAACTACAACATGGAGACACTTGATGAAGACAATTGTGCATCATTATGACAATGAATAAAGCTATTAAAGAAGGAGAACCCTATTATCATTAGGATTCTGGTGTAACTGATCTTATGTTCCACGTTTTAGTTCTGTTATTGCAGAGTTCTAATCCTATCTAGATTCTTATTTCTTTTGCAATTAGGATAACTAAATCTTAATTACGCTCTGATATCTAGGGAGTTGTAATTAATAATTTTAGTTTAGAGTTGTGTTTTGAATAAACTCCCCCGTGCATGTATATATCTGGTAGTTGAGTCTTTAGGGGAAAAAATTGATTAATATTTCGAGTTGTGGATTTGGTTATCAAACACTTTTCACTTTTCAGTTGTTACTACACAAATATGTTGATTGTTCAAACATGGTTTTTTCAAATACAATCTTTGAGAAAAATTTCATGTGATATTTCAGCATATGTAATGAATGATCTTTAGTTGATGTGATTGATTTTATTTGAAGATTTAGATTTGGTTTAGTTTAAGTGAAGACATCCACCTAATCAAGGGCCACTCAAGGTATTTTCCTTCACTAAATTTTGAGTTTTTATCTTGTTAGTAGTTACTTCACAATTGCATGATCAATTAAGATAGATTCTCATATCAAGTTATCAATAATTGTTGTTCATTTTCATGATTGCATTCATTTAACTTGTAGTACTCTAGAGTATAGAATAGGTTTAGTTATTAGTTTCTAGTCAGTTTTAGTATTTACCTGTTAACAACTATTCAGTCACAGACTATGTTGTAGGTACCCGTAGCCAAAGCAACAACTTTACTTCTTTCATTGTTATGCACTTTTATGATTTTCCACCAAGTATAATACCTTCATTAGGATAATTTAGGTAACTACAGGTCTTTGAAAGAACATACAATTCTAGTACCATCACAAGCCTACTAGCCCTAGTCGATAATCTAATGAAAGTATTTTCAATGTCAAGTGGACTATTCAGCCAGGTTTTCCCCTGAATTGAGTGGTTACCACCAAGTTTATTAGACATTAGAATGGACTCTACAATTACCTCATTATAACTACTTTTTAAATTTTTGAAAGGAAACAACTACCTAATCAACAAAAAAGGTAGTTCATATAACTATGGCGGATACTGCCATGAGTTCTCTAACCAATGTGAAATATCACCAATGCTTAAATAACTACTTTAAGACATCTTTGAAACCTCCATTACCTTTGTGGTGGCAAAAGACAGAGTTTTGATAACTTGGTGAAATACCGCCAAACTTACATAAACTCAAAGAATGTCGAAATAACTCAGGTAATGACCAAAGTGGTACTTAAAAAATTTCACATAACTTCAATAAAAACCACCACATGAAAGATAGAGCAACGCTTAAAGCAGACCACTGTGACGGGGAATGAAGAGGTTTTAACAAATCAGGTGGTGATTGCCATGGTTACGATAACTGGCCGAAATGCCTCCAACATGAGACTTAGCCAAAATTTGGGTAGAAAACAAGTTTTTGAGGGATGACAAAAAGTGTGGGAAGAAACCCTAAAACCTAACATTAATAATTTTTAACACTTAAACCTTAAAAATTAAACTTAATCCCTAAACTCTCAATGTTGAACCCTCCATCATAAACCTTAAACCCTAAACACTATTTGCTAAACCCTAAAACCTAACCTTAATAATTTAACACTAAAACCTAAAAAGATAAATTTAGTCTCTAAAACCTCCATCATAAATCCTAAACCCTAAAGCCTGACATGAATAACTTAACACTAAAACCTAAAAAAAAATCTCTAAGCCCTACATGATAAATTCTAAACTATAAACCCTAGGCTCTAAACCTTAAACAATAAATAATTTAGAGAGAGAGGGGGAGAGAGAGTGAGATGGAGAGAGAGAGAGAGAGAGCGATAGAGGAAGGTAGAGGTGGAGAGAGTGAGGGAGGGAGGGAGATGTAGTGAGGGGAGAAAGATAGAAAGGTAAGAGAGAGAAGAAAGGGAGATAGAGATAGGTGGGTAGGGAGGGAGGGAGTGGGGGAGGGAGATTTAGAGAGGGAGATATGGAGGGAGGGAGGGAGGGAGGGAGGGAGAGAGGGTGATGAGAGAAAGGTAGGTGCCACCCTCAAACCTCCATCATCAATTATAAACCCTTAATCCTAAACCCTAAACCTTAAGCCCTAAAATATAAACACTATATATTAAATAAGGAGAGAGGGAGAGAGAGGAAGAGAGGGGGAGAGGGAGTTAAATATGGAGGGAGGGAGATAGGGAGAGGGAGAGAGAAGACAAGGAGAGAGGGATCAATGGAGAGAGAGGTAGAGAGATTGAGGGAGGGAGGGAGATGTAACGAGGGGAGAAAGATATATAGGTGAGAAAGAAGATAGGGAGAGAGAGGAGGGACGGAGAGGTAGAGAGGGGAGAGAGAAGAATGAGAGAGAGGTAGGTGAAACCCTCAATCATAAACCCTAGGCTCCAAGCCCTAATCCCTAAACTATAAATAGTATACCTTAAACAACAGAGAGAGGGAGAGAGAGAGAGAGAGAGAGAGAGAGAGAGAGAGTGAGAGAGAGAGAGAGAGAGAGAGAGAGAAGAGGGAGTGACAGAGGGAGGGATAGGTAAAGAGAAAGGGATGGAGGGAGAGGTAGTGAGTGGAAAGATAGAGATGTGAGAGAGAGAAGATGAGGATAGATAGATAGAGGTGAGAGATAAAGAGAGAGAAGGAAGGAGGGAGGTATAAAAAGAGGTAGAGAGAGCAAAGTAAGGATGGAGAAGTAGCGAGGGGAGAAAGAGATGTGTGAGAATGAAGATAGGGGGAGAGAGAGAGGTGAGATAGAGATAAATATAGAGGGAAGGAGGGAGGGATAGGTAGAGAGATAGGTCTAGAGAAATATTGAGATATAAAGAGGGCCAAAGAGAGAGAGAGGAAGAGGTAAATAAGTCTAGAGCTTGGAAGAGGGAGAGAGATAGGGAAGGAGGGAGAGGGTAGAGAGTGGGAGAGAGAGAGAAGGTGATGGAGAAATAAAAATTTCCTTCACAATAACACGAGTGTATTATAATGTGCTAGTGTTATAACATGAGTGCAAAAAAACATGCTAGCATTATAACTCGCTCACTTTATGGGAACCTAAGGAAAACTATAATATGAGTGTATTACAATGCACTCTCTTTATTGTCTACCTTGGGAATTTCAAGCCCTAGGTTGTATTTTCCTTGGGCATCCAACCTAAAGGGTTGAATTGATATTTCAACATCCAAAGACGTTTTTTTTAAATTGTAAGAAAATTGACACAATATCTAGTGTACTCTCCTTCAAGTTTTCATGTGTTTCAATGTCAAGTCAAAAAAATAATATAGTAACATTGATCTCTCTTAGCTTTCTAACCATGTAATTCTTTTCACGTTTTGAATATGTTAAGGTTTTGATCTTTAATTTCTTTTTTTAATGTCTCTATTTTTTGTCAAAAACCTATGTATGGTATTTTTGAATTCATTTTTTAGTTGTTCGTTGAAATTTCAAATAAATTACATTTTTAGAAACTAGACTTTATTCTAAACAATATTAAAAAAATGATTTTTGATTAGTTTCCTATTAAATTTGGTGGGAACATGCTCAATTCAGGATGTTTCCACTTTGAAAATTAGTAATATATATATATATATATATTCATTAAAAAATTAGCTGAAAAATCATTCATAAACTACACCATGTTAGCTAATTTATCACCGAAGTTTTTTTTTAAATACTAAAAACAATTAACATTTTAGGGGTGGCACACCAGATGGTATGTTATGTTTTTTGATAAAAACAAAAGCATTTTGTGTGCTCCCCCTTTTTGGACCCCTTTCATCTCCACTATTTTCAAAAAAGTTATTAGTTTAGAAAGTATATTCAAAGCACTATGACTCTTGTTCTTGAACATCGTGTATTCAAATTTTGAGTGTATCTTCAATTTCTCATGTCCAAGATCAATCTTTCCTGATTTCAAAAAAAAAGTGGCCACTTAAGACCCCTTTTTGGTCTCCCATTTCCATTCACTTACCCAAGAACTCTAAAAAAGAGTATGGAAACAACATATGAAAGGGGGTATGGATAGATAGGGGTGGCATTGGCAAGAAAAAAAGGGGTCAAAACAACACAAGACACACACAAACTAGCTAGGGGTTAAAATTGACATGAAAGCATAATAAGGAAGTTGTAGGGCATACAAATTTTGTTATTAAAATACCATAAATTTACATCTATTATCAAATAAAAAGGTAAAAGTATAGGTATGAATATTTATTTAGTTAAACTTTCTAATTTTTAAAAAGGTTGTTCAATTATATACACAACTTTTTGTTTGTGTGATTTCCTTCACAGTATTGCATGCCATAATTTCATCTTGTAAAAAGACAAAGTAGATTAAGTGAAGCCATTATTTGGTAGTAATTTAAGACATTTGAATCAATATTGTCTCTTTGTAAATAAAAATTTTAATTTATTTTCCAAATCTCTCACTTAAAACTTAGAAAACAAGATGATTAAGTATAACTTTTCTAATCCAAATCATAATTATGGATCTAGAGCTCTTAATAATTGATATAAATTGTTTAAATGTTTATTTTAATAATTATGGTTTACACTTGTCATGCCCCCACGTTTTTATAGGAGATCTAGGGGCATTAATGGTATACTCTTTGGACCTCAAATTTATTTCTTAAATGAATGTTATAGTGGAAAATCCATCTTATTGGATTCTTTTGACTTGCTAATGATTATTGTATATGATTGGAGCATGTGTTGCTTGCATTTATAAATGTGTAGATTTAATGTGTGTCTTGGATGTTATATTGATTAACTTTATTTTTTAATGAGTTGACCTTAATTTTTTTTTTTTTAAATATACATGAATAGATGCAATTCTTTAAACAACTTTAATCAAATAAATCACTTTTGTAGCATTTGATTCCATTTTATATAGAATTATTCTTCTTTTGGCATCTCTTAACACCTAACATGTTAACATTCACTTTTACTTATCAATTTATATCTACAACCATAAGAAAAATATTGTGTCATATATTTAAAAGAATATCTCTCCCACTCATTGAAACACTACCAACAGTTTTGATCATGGACTCTTTGTTTAGGGCCTCTAGAGGATGCATTATTTTTAATCTTGCTTCTCCATCTATTGGATACTCTAACCCTACTTGTTGATATCATGGGTCATGTGATTAGCTCAAATAACCATGTCAATGGTGGTTGTGTGGCTAATATTGTCTCATCACCCAATGTTAATCACCCCACTCCTACTCTAGGCACTGATCTTGGAAATACTGGAGCCACGAGCTCTCTAAATTTTGGAATAAATAAACATGGAAATAGTATAATTGTCTCCTAGTCAATTTCTAATGGTTTTTTGTGAGGGTGGAGTAGATATTTGGTGGTCCTGTACGGTCATGGATGACGAGCAAAGGGTCAAACATAGTGTAGTTGGGTGGGTTGTTTTCTAACGGTAGCTTGGTTGTAGTTGTATTGTTGAATGAATTTTTTAGTAGTCATTTATTTTCCCTTGTAAAAGGTTCCAAGCCCTTTCAAAACCTATTATATTACTTTACAATTGTTAGCTATTTTTCTATTGATCAACTATTATTATGCTAATTTATTTTGATGTAAACAAATTTTAAGAACCCATTAAAATCTATTTACCTTTTAATGAAAAACATTCACTTTTACTTATAAATTTTATATTTTTTAATATAAATTTACCTTTAAATATCACATATTACTAAATTTGAAAAATTAATACTCCTTATATGTTGATCCTTTCATAGATTGAGGTTGAAAATATCCCATTTTATATGTTGAATTACAATTTTGTTTTCCTTTTTGAAAGTAAGAATTTTGTTGCTCTTCTATGGTAGGCAAATAGAACAACAAAACTTAGACACTCTCATTCAAGAACAAACCCTAGAAATCTCAACCTCAAGTGTGCAAGGAGAAATATATCTTGCAATAGGGTTGTTCTAGGGACTAATTATAAACTAATGAGGGGTTCACCACCAAGCTAGGGCTTGGAAAGACAAATGAAATGTAAGATGTAATGCTTAACCCTAATATGATGTAATCTTTCACTAAATGACCTAGAAATGCATGTAAATCAAAATAGAAAACTACAAGATGAAATGTGTGCACCTAGAAATATGAAGATGACTAAATGGAGGCTTGAAATGTTGAAAACACTAATTTTAAAGCTTGTTGGGACTCATATGCTAGTCTGGGAAATTTAGTCCCAAATTTTGGTTTCTATACAGAAACTGGAATCTGGTAAATGGGTATCTAAAACTATAAAAACCTAAAAATCGACCTAAACTAGGACTCATATGCCAAAACTGGAGTATCAGTCCAGTTAGGGTTTTCTAACGCTTCAAAATCTGAATCTGGTCTCCAAGTTCTACTTTTGTTGGGACTCATATGCTAGTCTAGGAAATTTAGTCCCAAATTTGGGTTTCTGTACAGAAACTGGAATCTAGTAAATGGGTATCTAAAACTATAAAAACCTAAAAATTAACCTAAACTGGGACTCATATGCCAAAACTGGCGTATCAGTCCAGTTAGGGTTTTCTAACGCTTCAGAGTATGAATCTGGTCTCCAAGGTCTACTTTGCACTTCCTGATTGATTTTCAAATCCGAAACCCTGATTTGCAACCAATAGAAGTCTTCCAAGTATCTCCAAAGCAAGGTGGTAACTTTGAAAACTTTAGAAACTTTGACAACTTTCTCCAAACTTTCTCTTCAATGTGCCTTCAACCTAAACCTACAAATCGCACACTAAAGAGAGGGAAAAATATTTTTTTGTTAGTGGATAGGGTTTTTCCTTGGTCAACCCCATTTTGGTAATCAAACCTTGAAATGAAATGAAATAGGAATGGATAATGATGAATGAACAAAATATGATAAAACAACTCACCAAGCCCTAGCAATAAAGTGTTGCAAACATGTATGAGATGGCTCCAATGAATGTAGATCTTGACTCTTGCTTGAATAGGATAGATCTTGAATGAAATGCTAGCTTGAATCATGAAACCCTACATCACAACTGTTAGCTCAAAAACAAACATGATGCATGAATACTTTGACATGATGCTTGATGCTTGAATAATGCTCTAAAATGCTTGATAATCTACCCTTGAATGCTCTTGAATGCTCTTGTAAACACTTGAATGCTCTTGTGAACTCAAACATGCTATAAGAATGCTCATTCAACTTGCTAGGTGTAAAATGAGTGAAAGAAACTTGTATTTACACTTAATTATGCAAAAATTCCTGAAATTACAACACTACAAGTTGACATCAAATCTAGGAGGATCAAATCCTGCCAATAATTTGAATTAATTTTGACTTTGGGCCACATGGGACTCATACGCCTAAGGTGGTGTATGAGTCCCATTAGGCATAATTTATGGGACCAATTCAAAAATTCTTAGAAAGGTGTAAAACTAGGATCGAGACTCAAAACCCTAGGTGGGAATCGTACGCCCAAGGTGGCGTATGAGTCCTAGACCACCAAATCTGGGCCACACAACCTAGAAACACCTAAAAATTTATGATTGAATGTTGATTTGTGTTAGGATTGTCCTCGAAAAGATGCATTAAATGAGTCTTGTGGGTGCAAAATAAGGCCAATTAAAGCATAAAGAAGCTCAATTATTAATGACAACCCTAGAAAAGTGTGAAAGTGTGTTACAACACTTTACAACACTCAGGATAAGGTAGGATTAGGTTTATTTAGTTCACAAGGGCCCAAGACCTAATTTGAGTGTGTTAAACACATTACAACACTAATTCAAGGCATCATTAAGCTCAATTTTATGAAGGGCCAAACAAGTGTGAAAATTTCATTAACAACATTTTTTGACACTATATTTAGCCCCCACTTTAGTGAGAGGATGAACTTGCTTCGAACTCACACTAAAGTAGATGAATTCACATCAAGAGGGGTCCAAATGCACCAATGTTGGTAAGATAGGATGACAACGATCAAGAGGGGTGATCAAGCACCCATGATCAAGATCCCATGACAAAACAACATAGGCACAAAAGAACACACATGAAAATGATATAAAGAGCATCATTAAGGAACAAGCATGGACTACCAAGATGAAAAGAAGAATAAAATTAAATTGGTGGATCAAGCTTAGACCGTTTGTCCATCACGATGTGGATTAGATCTAGGTTGTTTGTTCGAAAAACACATGCTTACTCTAAGGCAACAAAAATTCAAGTTGTCTATTGGGTGAGGATATGAAAGAGGTGAGACACACACACATGGATGGTATGCACTCACACTCACACGCAAGTGGCTATGGGAAAGTCATGCCTCGGTTGGGCTTCTCAAAAACCATACCAAAGTTATACCTCCTGATAACTTTGATAAGGTGCCACACAAAAATGAACTACGAGCTTCATGAAGCAAGCAAAAATTTGTATGGTTGGAGCTCATGAACAAACAAGGAACTACAAGCTTCATGAGGCAAGCAAAGCTTCATATGCTTGGAACTCATGAACAAACAAGATGGCTCCATAGGCATGGAAAGTGTATTATGCAAGGTGGCCATATAACTAAAAATGCAAATTCAACAATAAGAAATGATCAAAGGAGTCTTGCTTAGTTCATGTAACGTCTTTAACTTAGGAAAAATTGTGCCTAATGTCTCCAAGAGACGACCAATCAAAGAATATCTAAGATTCACAAATTAGGGGATGCAATGTGTCGCATCAAGTCACTAAGAGGAATACAATATGCTAAGATAGATCACGCTCTTGAGGGACATCTCACCCAATCTCAACCACAAAGTGAAAGATGCATCACATGCAGTAAGAAGACTACACCATGAAACATGAAAAATGCAAAAAGAATAATGCCAATGTATGCCCCCACTTTAAAGAAATTGCAAAACACCATACTATGAGCAATTACTTTAAAGTAACAAATGATAAGTTCTAACAATAAAGAGGACATGAGAGCTAACTTGGAAAGCCCTATACCAAGTTATATGTTTCCAAATAAAGCTACGTCATGCAAAAGAAAAGAGAAAAGGGGTTTTCCCCCAAAATGAAAACACAAAACACATAAGGGATCTATGGATTTGGGGTTAGTATGTTATTGCTACAATGTTTTTAAGAGAGCCCAGGACTGTCATTATTCCCTGAATACAAATAGAACTAGAAGAATGACACAAAGAGAGCAAATACAAAGAAAAACCTTTCAATTCAACATGGAAGAGACATGAATGTCTCAACGCCTTGTGTCATCCCCAAAAGGAAAACACAAGACAAAGAAATAAAGAAAAGTAAAGGAAAATCTTTTGGGTCAACATGGAAGAGACATAAATGTCTTGATGCCTTGCGTCATCCCAAAAAGGAAAAAAAAGAAAAAGAAAAGAAATAAAGGAAAAGTGAAAATATGTATGATAGAGAAGAATGAAGTTACAAATAAAGGAATGTCACAAAGAGAGAGAACATCAAACAAAATGCCATGGGGGATCACATCATGCACATGCAATCACACAAAAGACAATGAAAAAGAAATAATGCAAAAGACTAGTAAGGTACATGTGATTCAACCTAAAGTAGGTCATTCACATCTCAATCATATTCATTGTATTCCAAAGGCAGAGAACTAGCTAAAGGGACAATAGCAAGTGTCGAACTAGGGTCATTACCAAGTTCAACACTCTTCCTAGGAGAATTGTCATGTAAGCTCATGGAAGTGGAAAATAATGTATTCAATTCATTATGCAACTCCTCATCAATTTTAGCAATCTCCTCATCCTCATCTAAATTAATCATAATAGGAGGTCGAATGATAATGTCCAAGGAAGGGTTTAACTCTTGTTTTGTTTCGAGGAGGGGGTAGACTCATCATGCATTGCTTCAGTTGAGTTTGGATCTTGATTTTCTTTGTTTATTTATTCATTTAACCTACAAGAAATGGCACGACTTCTACGCCTATGCTCTCTAGCACCTCTATTTCATTTAGTTATGTTTTCAAGTTGTGTTTGTGTAGGAGCGGGTTGATCAACCATAGCTTTATTTTATTCCCCAAGGGGAGGAACGGAAGGAACTATGGGAGGTTGTTCGACCACTTTTTCTTTGAATTTGTAAACTTGTTTTATTCTAGGAGGTGTGATAAGATTGTTTCCGTTATCTCTTGGTCTTTTTTGGGAAGGAGGCGAAGGTTTTGTCTAGGGTTGGTCTTGGTTGTTTGGAATTTCTTTAGGTTCAATCATGGTTTCATCAAGGATGGTAGGCTCGATGGTGGGTGGTGACATGTTTCAGAGGGATAATTTTGCTATTTTCTTTGCCTTGAAATTTTGATAGGACTTGAAAAAGAAGTCTTCTTGTGGTTGATAGGTTATATAGGCTCAAGCCAAAAGAAATCTAATGAAAATTTTCCACAGGAAGACAAAGGGTTGAAGCCACTACATTCATAGAGTGAATCCATGGATAGCCTAGCTTCACATGAAATTGGTCTGATTAGAGGATGATGGAGAACGATATATCTAATGTTTTTAGTCCTATTTGCAAAGGTAAAGTGATTGATCCCATTGTAGGGCAAGCAAAACCATTATGCATCTTGATCCATGCTTTCAGTTTATCATATATATCTTGATAGAGTTAATGTAGAAGTAAGAATTCCTCAGTGATCATGTTCTCTCCATAGATGGGATATATTAATATCCCATTAGTGGGCTTATCACAGATATGGTCGGCTATGTAAAGAGGACAATCGGGTGAATGTTTAAGTATATCTTTAGAGGAGAAATCAATGTCAAGAGGCTTTTGAGTTCAGCCCTTACGATGTTGAGTTTCGACCAATGCAACCAAGCCATTGATGGGATTTTGTTCTTGTTGATCAGTATCCTTAGGACTTTGTTGAATTGTATCTATGTTCTCATCATCTGTGTCAACATTCATCACATTAGTCTTTGTAGTTTCACTAGCTTTGACAAATGAAATACTACGTTTCGACAATGGGGTTGGTAAAGATTTGCAAATTTTGGTTAGGAGGGGCAACAGACTTATTTCCTGAATTATTAACACCTCCAACGGAAAGTCGACCAGAGTCAATGAGGTCTTGCACAAGATGTTTAAGACACTTACAATGTTGTGTATCATGTCCATTTTGTCGATGATAATGGCAATAAGCATTTGATCTAAAGTTCAAAGGTCTTTAGAGGAGAAATCAATGTCAAGAGGCTTTTGAGTTCAGCCCTTACGATGTTGAGTTTCGACCAATGCAACCAAGCCATTGATGGGATTTTGTTCTTGTTGATCAGTATCCTTAGGACTTTGTTGAATTGTATCTATGTTCTCATCATCTGTGTCAACATTCATCACATTAGTCTTTGTAGTTTCACTAGCTTTGACAAATGAAATACTACGTTTCGACAATGGGGTTGGTAAAGATTTGCAAATTTTGGTTAGGAGGGGCAACAGACTTATTTCCTGAATTATTAACACCTCCAACGGAAAGTCGACCAGAGTCAATGAGGTCTTGCACAAGATGTTTAAGACACTTACAATGTTGTGTATCATGTCCATTTTGTCGATGATAATGGCAATAAGCATTTGATCTAAAGTTCAAAGGTAGAGGCTTATTAGGATCAGGTGTTTTGACAGGAGGCAAGGTAATCATTTGCTATTCTAAAAGTTGAGTCATTGTGTTATGAAGGGTATCGGGTAAGGGAGTGAGTTGCCTATTTTGGGTCTCCATAGCTAAAGGGTATCACTACTTTAACAGCAACTACTTGGGTATTGCTATTTTGACTTGTTTGTTGAGGGGGATTGAGTTGAAGGAAACCTTTATTCTGTTTTTTGAAAGGTTGTTAATTGTTTTGGTTTGTGGACTCAGACTTCTCACTTCGGCTAGAAGTGGACTTTGTATCATGACTACTAACTAAGTTATGCTAATCATAGAGGGTAGTGCATAAGTGCATGGAGAGGAATTTCATCATGGTAAGCTTGTCTTGTATCTTACTTTGCAAATTTTCTATGAACATCTTTTGAAGGTGAGGGTCGGGAAATTGGACATCGATTTAGGAATAAAGCGATTGATAGCGTGAAATAAAGTCAGTAATATTTTCTTCTTTTTTCTTGCATCTCATCTAATCAGCCAAGGTCATTTTAGGAGTCATATGCACTTGGAAATGGTTTATAAATGCCTCAACAAGTTCATTGAATGAACGAATTGAGTTGTTCAGTAATGAAGAGAACCATTCCAAGGCGGTATCTTTTAAGGACCGAGGAAAAAGCTTAGCCAAGAGTTTATCATCAAGAAAAAAGTCACTACACAAGACAGTATAGGCAGAAAGATGGTTAGAATGATCTCCCTTCCACCCATATTTCTTAAATCTAGGCACCTCTACACCTTGTGGCATCGGTGTTCGCAATATCTCCAAGGACAAGGGACTACTTTTGACATAATATGTAGGTGGGCCATTTTGATTTTGATTGATGGTGGAAACTTGGTTTTGGAGGGATGAAACGATTTGCAAAAGTTGATTTATGAGAGGGTCACTTCTTGTGTTATGAGATGGAGGTGAGAAAGGTGAAGGGGTGTATGTGTTTGAGGGACAAGTGAATCGAATTCTTATAGGTGGTAAGGTGGTAGGAGATATGGCGTGCAATGTCACAAAGGTACTAGGGATGCTAGCAGAAATACCCAAGGAAGGAATCACATTACTAGTTGGTTGCATTGTTATTGTGACTTGAGGGTTGGTATAGGTAGGAATAGAGGAAATTGTTGTGGGAGGAGGAATTTGAATTCCTCCTTGGCTTGTGACATTGCTTGTAGGTAAAAGACAACTAGTGGTTGAAGGAAAATGTTTTCCAAAGATTTGAACTATGTTCCTCACAAGGTCAAGTCCATCTTCACTTTCAAGCATGCGATGAATGTTATCTATAGTAGGGATGGCAGTAGTTGAAATGTTGTCATTTTTCACTTGATGTTGTAGGTTTGCTAAGTCTTCATGGATTTGAATTATGTTTTCTTGCATAACACTAGCAACCATTGTTTCAACATTCATCACACTACTTGAAGGCAAAGAGTTGTTAAGGGTATGGTCCATACCTAATATACTAGTTTCAATACTAGGAGTGAAAGAGTTAGACAACCCAAGATCCATTGCCATTGTGCTATAGCAGGATGACATGAGTCTTGAACTTCGTCTCACTATAGTATTAGCAATAGGACACCAAATACTCATGGAAGGGATACTAAATGCAAAATGAATGCAAATGCAATTTAATCTAAGAACAATGAAATGACTATAACATAAATTATGTAAACTGGAACAGAAAGCTATAAACAACAAACAAAAGCTCAGAAACAATGTTTTAAATTATGGAAAATGTAGTGCAAAATCTGCACTGGGACTAAATCACCCAAAGGGGCGTATGAGTCCCAATGAGGATTTTTTTTAAAATTTTCAAAAAAAATTAATTGATTTTTATGCTTTTTATGTTGTATGACCTATAAGCTAAGTGAAAATGTAGATTTTATATGATTTGAGATTATTTGAGATGCAAAAATGCAGCCTTCATGCACTTTCACTAATGCAAAATTAGAAACCCTAGAATGCCAATTAACTAATGCAAACCCTAATGCAATGTTAATGCAAGCAAGATCTAGGATGATGATGCACTCCAAATCAGAATAATGATGTTCAAAATGCAGGTTCACCAAAATGAAAGGAAGAATTTTGTTGCTCTTCTATGGTAGGGAGATAGAACAACAAAACTTAAGCACTCTCATTCAAGAACAAACCCTAGAGATCTCAACCTCAAGTGTGCAAAGGAGAAAGAGATCTTGCAATAGGTCTATTTTAGGGACTGATTGTAAACTGAGGGGTTCACCATCAAGCTAGGGCTTGGTAAGACAAATGTAATGTAAGATGTAATACTTAACCCTAATATGATGAAATCTTTCACTAAATCACCTAGAAATGCATGTAAATCAAAACAAAAAGCTGCAAGATGAAATGTGTGCACCTGGAAATCT
>VDFB02272920.1:44019-202528 GCA_007258455.2 Sequoia sempervirens | reverse complement strand
GATGGGTGACCTCCCTGATGTACTGCTAAGCCACCTCTCGTGGAGCATCACCTAGATGCAATGAGTGCTAAGTGGACCATTCGATATCATGAGAGATGGGTTCTTGTTGAACCACTACTCATGAAACATGGGTCAATGAGTTTGACTCAAAACTACACGGTTGAATCCTGATAGCAATATCATAGTCATTCATCATGTCAAAAATTTCTTGCACCATGTTGTTTTAGAGCTAACAATTGTGGTGTAGGGTTTGTGATTCAAGTAAGAGCTTCATTCAAGATCATGTTCGCAACACCCTATTCTTACGGTTTCATGAGTTGCAATACTTTCTTTTGTTCATTCATCATCTTCCTTTTATATTTTCTTTCATTTCAAGGTTTAATTACCAACAAGGGGTTTGACCAAGGAAAACCCCTATTCACTAACACCCACAACATTTTTCCCTCCTCTTGTGTGTGATTTGCAAGGCTGGGTTGAAAAATTTTCAAGAAGCAAGGTTGGAAATTTTTTTTCAAGTTTTCAAAGTTGCTAAAGTTTTCATCAAGCCTTGAAGAAGCTCAGAGAAGATCTACATGTCGCTTTTTGCAGTTTTAGATCCAGAAACCAATAAAAAAGAGCAAAGCAGACCAAGATGCACATAATCTAATTTATAACTTCCAAAAAAGTAGAAGTGCACTGAGTCACCACTATTGGTGAATGAGTCCCATTGTCCAAGTCTAATAGAGATTTTTGTACATTTGGATACCCTTTTTGCTTAAACCTATTTCTGTATATTTTCCCCAAAACTGGACTGATTATCCTAGCTTGGAGATTGAGTCCCAATCAACTCCAATAGTAGATTTTTTAGTGATCTAGAGCTCCATTCTACCTTCTTCAGTCTTCTAGGTGTACACTTCCAATCTCATAACCTTTTGTTACATTTTTTTCACATTCTTAGGTCCTTTAGAGTTAGTTTGCATATCACATTGTGTTTTACAATTCATTGTCTTTTCAAAGTTTATACTTGGTGGTGAACCCCTCATTAGCTATCATTCAATCTCTAGGATATCCCTATTGCAAGATTTCAATATCCTTTGCATTGAGATTTCTAGGTTTATCCTTGAGTGGATCCTCTTTGAAAGTGGGTGTGAATACATCATCATCATTCCCACACCTATTTTCTTTACTTCCATTTTGGTGAACATGCATTTAGGACATCATTATTTTGATTTGGAGTACATTTACATCCTATATTTAGCTTGAATTAACATTGCATTATATTTTTCATTATTTAATTTGCATTCTAGGGTTTCAATTTTTGCATTACTCAAAAGCTCATTTAGCTTGCATTATTGCATAAATAATTTCATTGAAAATCAGTAAAATTATACATTTGCATCTAAAATTTGAATCATAAAAAATTGTAGTCAAATAATACTGACATTATGCATCTAAATCTGACTAATTAACATCAAATTTCTCTATTAATCAAATAAAGTAATTTATTAGATTAATTCACCAATGTTCATCAAGTTGATTTAAATAAATCAACTTATTTAATCAAATCCCTAAAGTCTTCTCATATGATTTAATAAACTAAAACATTTAAATCAAATATTAAATCCCCTAAATTCCTCCAAGTTAATTAAGTTTGGATTAATTAACTCCTAATCCTAATTACCCATTCTCTATCTTTTGACTCAACCTTAGTCAAACTCAACCCCTGACTAACCCACCCACTTACACATGAAAATAAAATCTTTTAATTATCTAACTATCTCATTTTCCCTCACAAAGACATATTCTAAGAGAATATTCCTTCTTGAACTCCATTTATTTGAATTTATTTCCCAAACAATTTCCCTCCAAAACATCTCAACTATATTCATTTAATGCCTCTTACACCTCTCAAATCCTCAACCACGTGTATTAACTATGCACATTCTCTTAAATGTGCTCCAACTCACCCATTAGATTTATGACTAGTGTCAAAATATTATTGAATCTCCTTTATTCCCACATTCCTCTCATTCCTCAATTCTTCAACCCTTCAATCTATAAATAGAAGCCACAATATCATGCACAGTCTTAGCATTTGCACTATAGGCACTTTCATCTCCATCATTTTCATCTTTGTATATTCATCATTGGAAGCTTATCAAGGGGGTGGGAAATGGAATCCTTTTCACATCAAAGGAGCACAACTCCCACTATTGGATAAGGTATGAACATGCTTTCAATTAGTTTCTTTGATCATTTATTGTGTTGATTGAAAATTATCAAATGTGTTTGAATATCTCATAGGGATGCTTGATTTGGCTTACTTAGTTTGACTAACAAATGCTAATGTTTTTTTGTTTGTGAGAAAGTGTAGAAATAGTATCCACATTTTGGTGCCCACCATGGGGCTCTATATTCCTATCTGTTTATGATAAATGCATTGTACATGAATAAAAAGTTTTTATTTTTGTTCTTAATTGGTTTGAATGCATTAAAACATAATAGAAAGTCTTTATTTCTGATCATAATCAATTTAAAGGATACCTAAAGTTTTAATATCAATTCATTCCATAGATAGGAAAGCATGGTCTTTATTCCTATCCATTATTGATTAATGCATGTACTCAATTTTTTTTGAGGTCTCTTGCATAAATTTGTCAAATATTGCATTCACTGAGACTGCATTTAGGTGTCATGACAAACATTTCACATGCTTATTCAATTCCTTTAAATTTTCCTTTTTATGTAGGGATTGCTCTAATACAATTGTATCAAATCTTGGAGAATAAGGATAAAATTTGAGTATCAAATATCTTCCATAGAATCTGCTATTTGTTTTTTTTTAAGGTTCCATCATTATTTACATCATGTTATGTATCTACCAGAATTTATTATATATAGGATGTTTTACAAAGCAATACATAGTGTATAAATAAAATATTGGAGACACTTACTTAGGGAAATGTATGCAACAATATAAGTGAGTCCCTGTTTAATATTTTTCTTTGTTGAGAAAAGAATATGCACTTTGCTATCCCTCTATAGCTCAATTTTCAGTCCCTTTTTGTCAAGGAGTGTTTATATACCTTCTTTATGTGTCCACATGCTTTCTTCATTCTTTCTTTGATGGATTTCCACACCCTATTTCAAACCTCTCATTTTTTGCAAGCAGGCAACGAGGATGCTAGTCAAAGGTTGTGGAATTCAATTTTACATTTTCCAATCACATTATATTGAAAGTTTCTAAAAGCCTTTGCATCCCAAGATATAAAGTTTGGTTCTTTAATATTCTAACATTATTGTTTAGTGTGGGTTTATTCATTTATTCACTAACATTGTTTCTTTAATATTTAGGTGCTAATATCTTTGCATTTGGTAGTGGTGCAATTGACAGTGATAAAATTTGTGTTTGACAGTAATGTTAGTTCATTTGATAGTGCTATTATTTCTTTTTTGTCTAACCTTATACGTTTGGGCTCCATTGATGTAAATGCTATAGACTAGTTGAGCTATCATTTTTACATGCCATTGGCAAAGAAAGAAAATGAATGCACCTACGTATAGCTAAATTATTTGATTTATTTAGAGGAAATAAAGAGCCATCATTCACTTGATTCAAAGAATTCAAATGTTCCCTATGGACCATTCCAAAGGAATCAAAATGCACATTTCCCAATCCTAGATCTACACATTTATATCACACACATGCATTTCTTGTGTAAACCTACGGATGTTTCTTGTGGTATAAGATTCACTCCTTCCAATCACATTTGTTTGTGGAGAGGCCATAGGAAAAGGCTGTGGAACTCAGTTCTACACATAATAGGTCCATTAGCTTGAAAGTTTCTAAAATAATTTATTTGTTGGCTTTTTAAATGGTCCATGTCTCCCACGTTAAAGATAGTGTAGAAATATGTAACTCTTTCATGTGAGATCCACACGATTTTAAAGAGTTGTAGTATTTCTAATGATTATGTTTGGAGGGAGTCTTGGGAAAGCTAAGGATTTTTTTGACTTGACTGCATTTATTGAATGCATTTCTATCAATGGAACGATTGTCTTTGTATTTAATACTGCTACTCTTAGTAATTGATTGGCTGCATAGGGTACTAAACAAAGTCTTTCACATTTATATCTTTAGAGAAGCTTTTCATATGGAATCTTCGATTGGTGAGATTGAATTATTGGCAGGAAAAGTTTTTCTCATTGGTAGCAAACTCTCTATTTATGGTTAAAGATTTTCTTTAAAGTATATGGAAATCAAGATTCTCATTAATGCTTCATTTATTGGTTCAAAATCATTAGTATTTTAATTTGAAATCATTCAAGTTAATTCAAACAATGAATTTAATTAAATAACATGATCTTCACATGATTTGTATTTTTTATCTTGCAATGGTTTTGTTTTCACAAGGAACTTGCAACATTGAAGCATTGGAAGTTATCTTTGAAGAATATTTGAGCTGGAAAAGGGCATTGAACTTGAAAAAAGCATTTTTAAATTCTTATTGTAATAGCTTGAAGCATCCATTTCCTACTTTTGTTTTCTATTTTAGGACAACTCACTTCATAAATTGGGCTTAAAATTTACAAAACAACTCAAGCTTTGTCAAAGTTGGTTAAAATTGAACGTTAGGAACTTACTAGACTTTGATTTTGGGTTGAAATTGAACAAACACCTTCACAATTGGTTTTTGATGCTTACAAAGAACTCATCATTTCTTTGAGACTTAAAACAAACTTGTATTTTCATTTTCTTGCAATCCTTTTTGCAACTTGTCTCATTCTAATATGATATTATGATCTAGGACTATTACATGTGAATAATAACTTTTACAATGATTAAATTGAAGATCTTAAACCATAATTAAAATTCTTAGATAACATAACCAAATTAATGTGAAGAATTTGACAAAAGGGAGAAGACAAAACACAATTTGATAACAGAGTTCACCAAGATGGCTACGTATTTGGGTCCCTCTCTAATAGAGTGACTGGTCCTTGATTATGCTCCAAAAATAGTTACAAGGCTTCAACTGATACAAGTATCCTCACAGCTCTCAGATGACAATGAATTACAAAAATCCTCCTACACAAGTACAACAAGCTTGACTACGAGCTCCAAATGCACAAAGATTACAATTCACTACCAATTTCCTAACTTCAATTCCCTCATCTCCTAATAATTCTCCCTCACCATTCTTCATAAGGCATAAATTGAATTCTTAATAAATACACTTGCACTCTCAGCCCCTTTTTATACATTGTTTTTTCCAATTTGGGCTAAGACCATAAAATTTGGGCATTTCCCCTTTAAGGTTTGGATTTAACCAATCCCCCTTATTTTATAAATAAAATGATAAAAAACCTCATTAAAAACAATTAAATTTATTTTTTTAAGCCCTTATCATTTTTCATTCATGGGCTATATTGGTTTGTGTGTTTATTTTTATACATTAGATTATTTTATCTTTTATTTAATAACCATTAATGGTTATTTCAGTTATAAATTCAGGCTTATTTAGTGTTGTTTTAAAGGGGTTAATTCTTTAATATTTAGGAGATTTGGTTTTAATATTTTTCCTTTAAATCCCACCAAATCCACTTGGGATCCCACAAAATATGATCCCACCAAATCTACTTGGGATCCCATAAAATCCGATCCCACCAAAGCGCACAAAATGGATTTTGTGAAATAAAATAAACCTCCACCACTTTATTTCTTAAAAATAAAGCATGGTGTTGTGGTGGTACGTGAATTTAGTCAGCGGGGTCCACATTTTTTCCACATCACCTGGACTTTCCATGTTAGCATCCAATCAACCTTCAACTTTGACTAACCATATTTTCATTGTACGAGCTCCATTTTTTCCTATTCAAGTTGTCTTGAGTCCAGTTTTCTAAGCTATTCATGATGATGCTAAATTATGGAGCATTAGATACACTTCAATTTTTAGTAACAAGTATCCCCCTTGATCAGTCCTCCCCACTAGAAAACTTTTGGACCTCCAAAAGTTGCATTTATTTAGAAATTAAGTGAGGGCATGGACTCCCCACTTGTCCTATATCCTTTTCCATCTAAACATCTAGCTCATCACCACAATCAAGACTACAATAATTTTGTTAAACTTATGCATCATTCCATCACTTCCATAAGCATCTACATCAACTATTATAGCCATTAACCAATAACTACTAACAAATATCGAGCTGAATAACAATGTAGATACAAAAGAAAATGAAGCAACAACATGTCTATCTTTCACAATAGGAACATTTTGACCCAAGGGAACATCAATGCATTCATTTACCACTTCCTCATGTCATGCTATTGGTGTATCCTACAACATTTGATTCATCTTGGTTACCTCAAGTTCATGTCTAGAATCACCTAACTTGAAAAACATAAGAGATAAGTCTTTACTTACATTAACCACCCTTTTCAACTGCCTTGTGTTTACAAAAGATCTAGGGTATGTGTAGGATCATGGTGGGTAGAAAAGTGGCAATATGATGGGTATGTGGCTGACAACTTTATTTTTACCCAAAATTGATGAAATGAAAAGGGTTTTTAAAAGAGATTCTCAGCTTTCCACCAATATAAATTATGCTTTACTTTGAATTTAATATGTAATTATTATTCATTTTCTATTCAAATTATGACTAAAGTCCTGATTGATAGATTGATTGAAAAGCATCTATAGCTTTCAAACAGTATCATATTTTTTGAATCCAAAACATGTGCCACATTCTATGATTCACATAATATAGGATTTCAAAAATAATGAATTTCATGAAGTTTTGACCAAGTTAAGGTGGCTCTATTACATGATTTTTATATTTTAAAAGTTGTAATAAAAAATCATAATTAATACACGGAAAAAAATCACAAAAAATATGCATCACAATTGACATGAGTCCCCACTTATATCTAAAATCCATAAAAAAAATATTATCATTTTATTGTGGTTAGGTGCCTTACACCTACTTATTTTACTTGAAATCTCAAGCACTACTACATTGAATTTCAAATTTTCACCAAATAGATTTTTTTTTTAACAAACCTACTAGTTTACAAACTACATTCAATTTTCTACAGATTCTATTATATATTTTTGAAATAATATAGATAACTTATTCAAATTTTTACGTCAAGTTTCCTAACTCTGATTTTTCTAATTTTTTTGCCACTTAAGGGCCTGTTTTTTCCATGATGATCTTGCACATACCCTCTACCAGTCTTGATCTTATGAGAATGTACAATATACCTGATGACAATCTTTAAATACATGATAATGATTAAGTTGCCTCTAGAAAATATTTTTTCTATCATACAAATATAGGCTTCCCAACACTATCCCACAAACATCTAGCAGAACCACTTCAAACTGCACCTTATAAAAAAACTCACTTGTAATCATGAATCTTAAAGTACACTTCCTTGTGAATTGGAATTCATTATTTTCACAAACCCTTGACCTAGTGGATAAGGTCTCTACTGTAGTGTAGTTTTCAATCCAAAATTCCTTAAACATCTTCTGAGATGAGGTTAATTTGAGACCCACTATCTATGAGAGTATAAATTTTAGTGTGTTTAGCAACCACTTATGTGAAATAGATCATTAATTTTCTTATCTTCAAGAACATCATAGACTTGAGAAGAAGAGGTACAACTAGCAATAGAAACATTGGTAGTAAAATTCTTACCTTTCAATCACATTGTTATTATCTTAGTTTCATCTTCAGACTCTGAACCAAGATCCATAACAACATTTGTGGTGTCCTTTCCTTTCTATTTACAAGCCCATTTCCACTTAAATTATGGATCCAACTTCCAGTAGTGATCTGTATCATGACCTTCCTTATCACAATGAGAGAATGTGACCTTATCATCCTTCTTCTTCATGGTAGTTGTCTTCTTCCCCTTTCTTGTATCTTCAGATTAACCTTCAGGCTTAGATTGCTTCTTTTTAGGCTTATCAATAAAAGTACTCTTTCCTGTTGACTCCAAGTGTGTGGCTTGAACACATACTTCATCTAGATTATTAGGATGTAAGACCAAAATAGAATGTCATAGATGTGGACAATGATTTTGAATTGCCAAACTACTTTAAGCTCCTTCTAGGGTTTTTCAACTAAAAGGAGAAAGGGATGGGGTCCAAAATGCAAATGTCTACACTCAATATTAATGTAAATGAGATGTAATATGTCTAATTATGATGTACTAATGTGCTGAACTAAAAATAAAATGATTTATTGATGCAAAACCTATGAAATGTGAAATACTAGAAAAGACAGTGTGATATCTAAAAATAACTAAAAATGCAAGTAAATGATGAAATAATTGAAAAGAATTGGAGAGGTGCACTTGTAATCTAAAATTTGATGCAGAGAGGTTCTAGAATCCTAAAATATTAACTGAAAATGTTGACTGGGACACTTACACTAGGCTAGGCGACTTAGTCCCAGTTTTAGAAAAAACTTTTCAGAATAGGAATCTACCAAATGGGTATCCAAAAATGCAGGAACCACTTTTCAGGCCTAGCAATGGGACTAATCCACCACTAGTGGTGACTTAGACCACCCTCAAATTTTTGAAATCTTGAGACAAGATCCTATAGCTTTAGGTCTACACTTTCTTTTCTGGCAAGTTCTTGCACTTAATTCTACAAAAAATGGGATAAAAAGTGTCTCCAAGCTTGACTTAGGGTTTTGTTGACTTGAATAGCTTTTGTGACTTGTTTACCACTTTTCAACACCTATTTCTTTAACAAATATGCCTACAAAGTCTACAAACACACATGCAAAGAGGGAAAAATGGTTAAGGGTTAGAGTATAGGGGTTTGCCTTGGTCAAACCCAACGTTGGTAATCAAACCCTAGATAATGAAATGAAATGTGAAGAGAATGATAAATAAACACCATGCAATTTCATAAACTTTCCAACCCCTTGATGTAGAAATCTGAAGATATGCAATGAAGTGCTCCAATGGATGACATGATTGTGCTTAGATTGCTTGAATACTTGAGAATGATTAAGTTATTTTCTTGAGTGAATGCTTGAATGAATAGGCCTTAAAAATGAGAGGAAAAACCCTTATTTATACATGATCTTACTAAATTTCATGAAAATAATACATCATAGGCCGACCTTAAGGGTTAGAGGACAAAATCCTGCCAGAAATTTGAAATAATTTTGAGTTTTGTTCCAAAAAGGACTCAGTCGCCCTATTGGTGACTTAGTCCCACTTAATCAAAATAAATGTGGTCTAACAAGAATATCCTCAAAAACACACTTAAGGGAGGTCATAAAGTGTATTAAGGGGACATTTAAACATGAGAAGGGTTGAATTAGTGATGACAAGTCTAGAAAAGTGTGAAAGTGGGTTACAACACTTTACAAAACATTGAAATAAGATTTGGTAAGTAAAAAAACGGCTTCTTTAGGTGAATTATGATGAAAGGGTCCTAGAAAAGTGTGAAAGTGAGTTACAACACTTCACAACACTTTTACAAGACATCCTAGAAGTCTTAATGATTCACAAGGGTCCAAGACCTAATGTGAACATGTTGACAACATTACAACATTAAATCTATTCAAAAATAAATCCAAAGTACATTAGGAGGGCCTAAACATGAGAAAAAGTAGAAGGGTTACTTTTTCAGTGTCCACAATTAGCCCCCACTTTAGTGAGAGGATGAACTTGCTTCAAACTCGCACTATATTAGCTGATCATGCAACCATGAAAGGTCCAAATGCACTAATGATTGATAAGATGAGATAACGATAATTAGGAGGGATGGTCAAGCCCCCATGATCATGATCTGAAGGCAAATCAAACATGAACGCAAAGGAACACTCATGACAATGAGAAAGGATGAAAGAAAGCTTTGATTTTTTTTCTAGCTCATTGTGGATTAGATCTAGGTTGTTCGTTTGGAAAAATAAATATGTACTCAATCTAGGGTGATGGAACTTATTGTTGTCTATTTGGTGAGAAAGCCCAAGTGTACCCACTCAGTGGACATGGAACTTTTGGTTGTCCATGGGGTGAGAAATCCCAAAAGGTGACAAACATATGCTTGGTTGGTATGTAATCACACAAGCAGGTGGCTATGGGGAAAATTCGTACCACATAATGGGCTTCCCACTCAACCATCTTAAATTTATACCTCATGATAAATTTAATAAGGTGCCACAAAGACAATGTCATTTCATTCTTCATGAGACAAGCAAAGCTTCGTATGCTTAGAACTCGTGAACAAATGCAAAGGTACCACATGCATGCAAGTTGTGTTATGCAAGGTGGCCATGTAAATGCAAAATCAAAAATGTGAAATAAATTTTCAAATGAGTCTCAAGTTAAGATCATGCGAGGTCAATAACTTAGGGAACATTGTGTCTAATGTCTCAAAGAGAGGAACAATCAAATAGTAGAATATTCACAACTTAGACGATGCAATGTGTCACATCAGTACACCAAGAGGAATGTAATATGCTAAGAGCGATCACACTCATGAAGGACATTATACCCAATGTCATCCATAAAGGAAAAAATACATTGTATGAAGTAATAGGGATGCACTAAGAACCAAGAAAAAGAAAAATTCAAATGAATAATGTCAATGTATGCCCCCACTTTAAAGGGATTGCTACACACCGTTCTGTGAGCAATTACTTTAAAGTACCAGCTGAAAAATGCAAAAAGAAACAAGACATGAGGGCCAACTTGGAAATCCCCTATGCCAACTCATACGTTTCTAAGCAAGGATGCATCATGCAAATGAAAAGGGAACAAAAGAAAGAGGTGTTTCGTCCAAAAAGGGAAAATACCAAACACATAAGGGATCTATGGATTTGAGGTCAGTATAATCATTGCTACAATTTTGTTATTAAAGACCTTGGAATAGTCATAATTCCCCAAATACATAGAAGTAGAAGAATGACAAAAAGAGAGTGAAAACAAAAGAAAAATAAAGTCCATTTTAAGTCAACATTGAAGAGACATTGTAGTCTCAACCCTTTGCATCGTCCCCAAAAGGAAAACACAAGAAAAAAGGAAACAAAAAGGAAAATATTTTGGGTCAACATGAAGGAGACATTTCAATCTCAATGCTTTGCACCATACCAAAAAGGAAAACACAAGAAATAAGGTGAACAAGTAAGGAAAATGATCTTTTAGGTCAACATGGAAGAGACATAGGGTGTCTCAACACTTTGCATCATCCCCAAAAGGAAAACACAAAACAAAAGAAAAAAAGAAAAGGACCCTTTGGATCAACATGGAAGAGACATAGGATGTCTATACGCTTTGCGTCATCCCCAAAAGGAAAACACAAAACAAAAGTGAAAAAGAAAAAGGACCTTTCGGGTCAACATGGAAGAGACATAGGACGTCTCTACACTTTGCGTCATCCCCAAAAGGAAAACAAAAAATAAAGGTGAAGGGAAAAAGTGATTTATGACATATAGAAGGAAGATACAAATTGAGGAATGTCAAAAAGAGAGAGAGCGAACAACAAACATCACATCATAGGAAAATAAAATACGCACATGCAATCTCACCAAAGAAGAGAAAAGGAAAAAGGAAATGTAAAAGGATTTAGTAATGCAAATGTAATTAACACATCAAACAAGTCACCCACCTCCCAATATCAATGGGTATAGGTGGAAGAGGAATAATCGAGCTAAGGGAGAAGGAAAAATGAATTACAAGGATAAGGCTAACAACTTCATGCCCCCATAGAATGTAAGGAAAGAATGATCCAAAATGGATGATTTGAAGGACCATGCACTAGTGAGAATGGAAAATTCTACAACTATTGCATGATAAGGTTGTTGATATGGTACTTTGGGATGATAGGATAATAGTTGTTATCAGTGAAGTGATACTTATGTAGTATGTTCTTCAATTTCAAACATGGGTATGTGCAGGATCATCATGGAAAAAATTGGTGCTTTAGTGGCAAAAAATTCAGAAAAATTAGATTTAAGAAACTTGACGTAAAATGTTGAATATGTTATCTATATTATTTCAAAAATATGTAAGAATAGAATTTGTATAAAATTGAATGTAGTTTCTAAACTACTAGGTTTTTAAAAAAAAATAAAAAATCTATTTGGTGAAAATTTCAAATTTTAATGCAATAGTACTTAAATTTAACGGAAAAAAAAGAAGTAGGTGTCTGTCTAACCACCCTAACCACAATAAAATGATAATATTTTCTTATAATATTTTAGATATAAGTAGAGGACTCATGTCCTAATGTGATGCATATTTTTTTATAATTTTTTTCCAAGTAAATAATTAATTATGAATTTTTTATCACAACGTTTAAAAAATATAAAAAAATCACATCTGACCAACTTAACTTGGTTAAAACTTCATGTAATTCAATTTATTTATTTTTAATCCTAAATTATACAAAGCATAGAATGTGACGCATGTTTTGGATTTAAAAAATTTGATACCATTTGAAAGCTATAGATGTTTTTCAATCAGCCTATCAATCAGGACTTTAGTCATAATTGAAATAGAAAATGAATAATACATTTGACTTATTAAATTCAAAGTAAAGCATAATTTATATTGGTGGAAAGTTGAGAATCTCCTTTAAAAACCCTTTTTGTTTCATCAATCTTGGGTAAAAGAAAAGTTGTTAGCCACATACCCATCATATTCCCATTTTTTGGCCCATCATGATCCTGCACATGGGTAAAAGCACAAACTTGTGTCACAGTTTTGGCCAACTAAATTATTCTGGGTGACTTAAGTTCGGCTGACCAGTTTTTGGCTGATAAGGTTTCGGCTGAATCAACGGGGCAACCACATGGTGCCTACGTGGCTTCAAGTTATCGGTCAAGTCACTTTCGGCCGAAACCCTATCGGCCGAAAAGATTCGACACGGCGCACATCTGGAAAGACCTGATCGGTCGAGTATGTTTCAGTTGAAACATTATCGATCGGAACTCTATCGACCGAAAATGCCTAATAAAATATCGAAAAAAAAAACTAGGCCCACTATTACAGTGCTCGGGCGAAAGTGTTGAGGGTGAGAGATTGTCGGCCGATCGCTAGCAACAGGGACGACAATTTAACAGGTTCCATTCGTGGCATTGAAATGAATGTTTGATTTCGCATCTCGTTTTTGTCTATTGTGAGAAATTTGGGATATATCATTTGTTATGGTTTGATTGAAATGGAAAAATCAGGTCATGGCCATGATGGTTGAGACAGCTATGGCCATGATGCTCAATGAAATTTCTTCCTCTAGGCAGTGAAACTTAACATACCCTTCTTTACAAGCTTTAATTTGTGATTGGGCATGCTTTTGAGATAAGTTTAGTATTTTATTTAGGAGGTATTGGAAAACAAATGGAAGAGACCTTATGCAAAGAAAGATGGTTGGGCATGCTTACAAGACTTTTCAATTTTTGATTGTAGTGATCATTACAAATGTATATTATGGGTATCTTGCTCATTTTGATGTTGGATTGAAATGGAAAAATCAGGTCATGGCCTCTATTGTAACCATGTTGAAGAACCACAACCAACTCCACATTCTCTATGAGCTCTATCTCGTTAGCATTTAGGTTCTTACAGCATTTATTTAAAGTAGAATGTTTTTCTTAGATTGAAGACTCCGATGTCAACACATGACCTTCGAGCTCTTTTTTATCCGTTGAACTGGTTATGCTTATTTTCTACAAGCATCTAACCTAGCCTCGGTTTTTTCATTTTTAACTTCTTTTGGGTGGATTCTGATATAAGCAAATCTATAGGCTTGGTTTTAGCGGATATGGTTAAATTCTAGTTTTTACTTTTGTAACATCTATGCTTGTAGATGGATTTTATAATTGATCTCTCTAGATGTAGATGGGAACCCCCAGTTTTTTTTGGCATATACTTTATATGTATTGATGACATCTATTAAGATCTTGGATTAATGAATAACTTACTATAGTTTATCAATAATGAATCTATCTTAAGCCCATCCCCTTTTACATAGCACCTGCCTTATCTCAAGGCATCCAAAGGTAATTTTAAGAGGCTTCTACCATTTACTGAATTAAGGGACATTTCCCCACAAATGGATGTATTATTGCCTGGGTCACAAGGACCATCTTACTGACTACCGATGTATCTGCCAGACTTGCTTAGAATGTGGGTGCCAAATGAGGATAGGATAGTGTTTGAGCCCTAACTGTCATGACTTCTAAAATAAAATATTCTTCACTCTTATTTATACTTGGAAGATGTGTTTGAGCAATAGGAGACCCCAAATTACTTTTTAAACCATAAAAAATGGATATACAAGGTACTCCCCGTTCAGAAAATTCATGATTGTATAACACAATGCACTGGATTCTTGAACATAGGTTGGTCATTTTTTTCATTAAGACAGAGTGGTTATGGGCATAGACATTGATTTTGACGCTTGTTGCATCCATTTCTTGTTACAGGACCTGCCATTTTCAATAAGGAAATTGTTTGTCCATATTGATTGAACCTGTTATTATCTCTCACATGGAAGTATTGATACAGATCTATTAAACTTGAAACGAGACTGTAGATTTTTTCGAGACATAAATCTACCTTAAAAAGTAAGACTACCTCATTCTACAGCAGTAACTGAGACAATAAAAATGAAAATGCAAAACACCATCAATTGGGCTATGATATAGTTATAGAATGCGATACTTATTGCAACGATGAGACTTTAATTATGTACAGCTAGGCATTTAATGACGATATATGTTGAAATGAAAAAATCAGGTCATGGCCATGATGGTTGAGACAACTATGGCCATGATGCTCAATGAAATTTCTTCCTCTAGGCAGTGAAACTTAACATACCCTTCTTTACAAGCTTTAATTTGTGATTGGGCATGCTTTTGAGATAAGTTTAGCATTTTATTTAGGAGGTATTAGAAAACAAATGGAAGAGACCTTATGCAAAGAAAGATGGTTGGGCATGCTTTAGATTCACAATGCATTCCTTTTAGACTCACTTGTGGTAATGGATTTTTCATCAAAATACAATATATATATTTGTTTATAGAAATCATTTCTTTTCCATTGATAGTGTTATGCATTCAATTACTCCTATGTTTCATTTGTTTCATTTACGTGTTGATAGGACATACTTATGTCCTTTGTATATCATGTCTCCTCTCTCTTGTAGGGGTTTCCTTCATACTTTTATATTATATCAGATTTCAAAGGTAACACCTGTAAAAGATCTGTTAACAGTGTTAACACTGATCTGTGTTCTAAATATAATTTTCTCAAAAATGAGTTGGTTTGGAAATATAGCTTCTAGAATTAACTCTATTTCTAGACCTGCCCCTCTTTCTAAGTCTTAATCTTAATCATTGTCAAAATCTTAATCACTTGTAAAAGATTTGTTAACAGTGTTAACACTGATCTGTGTTCTAAATATAATTTTCTCAAAAATGAGTGGGTTTGGAAATATAGCTTCTAGAATTAACTCTATTTCTCCCCCTGCCCCTCTTTCTAAGTCTATTTCTGCAATCTAATTTGAAATATCGATACAAAAAACATACACAGTTTAATTTCAGAAGCTATATTTCTAATACTACAATGAATGTGAAAAGCTAATGCCAACTATTTGTTGGATTTGAGTTTTGACCAATGTGGTTACAAAGTATGGATTTGACATCTTTCAAAGTTAAATCCAGAAAACTATGTTACAATTTAAAACTAGCATGAAAACTATCTTATAGAGAGACAACCATTCCCATAGCATGTTTATTAGATTTTGATAAAAAGTTATATATTGAAGAAAAACTATCTTGAGAAGGAACATTCTTTTACCCCTTGAGGTACATGGGAATATTCGATCAAGAAGGGAAATATTAGTGAAATATTAGTGAGTTCTTTTGATCACTCAAATCCTTCAAAATTGAGAGGAACACTTAAATAAGGGAGAACAATTTAGAAGGACTTTTGTTCCATGGATAAGGTTCAGTGTTTCTTAAAGCATTTCAGTCTCAAACCACTTTGATTCAATTGACTTCCTTTGGTCCATGGGTTGTACACCTTAGATATGTTGCTTTCCAATACCTCTATACTTGTAAATGAATTTTAAATCTACATTCCATATGAACTAATCTCTTAAATAAAATGCTAAACTTATCTCCCAAATAAAGCACCTTTGATAAGTTATGTACATGCACATATATGTGTATGTGCGTATGCATGTAGATGTATTATATATACATATGTGTACATGTGTGTATGTATACATATGTATATATAATACAGATCTACATGCATAGGCACATACACATATATGTGCATGTACATATACATACATGTACATATATGTGTATGTGCGTATGCATGTAGATGTATTATATATACATGTGTACATGTGTGTATGTATACATATGTATGTACATGACTCCATATATGTATGTGTGCTGCATACACATGTATGTACATGCATGTATATATGTGTATGTGTGTGTGTGTGTATGTGTGTACATGTATAAAATACGTGTACATGTGTGTATGTATGTATGTATGTATATGCATGTATATAGTATATGCATATACACATGTACATGCACATATATGTGTATGTGTGTATAAAAGGCTGGCTATATAGAGCATTTACATATGTGTATGTGCTGTGATGCATGTACATGCATTATATATATATATAGCAGTATGTGTATGCATGTGAGATATAGTAGATGTGTGTATGTATGTATGTATGCATTCTTATATATACATACATACACATTATTACACATATATATATGCATGTATATAACACATACATATAATACATGTACATACATTACACAATATTACACATTACATCATGTGCATGTATTATACATATATATATATGTATACAAGCATACATACATACATACACACACACATACATATACATACATACACACATACAATTACAAACACAGCTAGATATAATACATACACAATAATACATATACATACATACACACATACACCATTAAATTCAAATTTTAACTTTATTACTTTAATATGTTTTACGTTAGATCGAAAAATTAAGGAAATGTTAACCTTTTTATAATTTCTAGTGTTTGATTTAAAAAATAATTGATTACAAAGAAAGGCTAGATCATATATGACCAATTGTAATGAAGAGTATTTTTTTATTTTGATCAAAATTTTAGTATAGAGTGGTTGAAAGGATAAATATTTTTTTTACATATTTACTCTTGGTTGAATATTACATGCATGCCTATGATTTAATAGGTTCACATAGCTTGATAGATATAAAGTTTGAACTAGATCTAATTAGATACATTTAAATTCAAAATTGTTTTCTAGTTTTGAAACTTGAAAATTTTACCTTTAATTTAAATATATATTTTTTTAGTTTTGAAAAAATTTCAATTTAAATTTGTGTAGTTCATTATGTAATTTTGTTTTAATGATATGCAGATCTCTATCTATTTATATATATCATGGCCGATGAGGGATCTCATCATTCCCCTCGTTCTGAGCGAGAAGCTCGAACTAGATCAAATATATTTCAGGATAGTATTGTTAGATTGGACAATGCTCTAAAATGTTTAGAGCAAACAATTCACAACTCCCCCAATTTGGCTAATCGAGATAGATTAGTCACTATTAGACAAGAGATTATTAAGATGATTGAGACAATTCGATCATACAATCCTTATGATGAAATCAACATTGAACAGTTTTATTTTTCTCTTGCTAGGAGTGTTACTGGCACAGTGAAACATAAAGAAGTTGCCAAATTAGTTTCAGGTGAAAATGTGTTATCCATGTTCCCATTTTATAGAGGAAAAAATAAAATTAGAGGATATATGGTTACGAGGTGTGAAGATCCTCTTGTTGCGCCATTCATATACCCTAGATGGTTGGCAGCACATCATAGATGGCCTCACAATGATGAGCTGCCATTGTATTTTGTCAAACAGTTATATGCAGAATTTCATTTACATATAGAGGTGGACTACACATCTTATCCTGAGCATGCTGGCCAAGGTAAAGGCCGTTTTTATGACAAACCACAGTTTAGACCTTCAAATTTGCCACCGCCTGTGGATAAGAGGGCATTAGTTGGCCCAAACCTTTTGGTTTTACCAAAACGTTTGGAATTGGCAGCAGCAGGGGAGGTAGCAACAGGGTCCACTCAGAGTCAGATTTTTGAAAACATTGCCTCTATTACGACACAGATTGATCAGATTTCATCTGATCGAGTTGGTAGATATTTATTACGCCCACGGATCAACCTTCCTCCCACTGAGGCTACATCTGCATCGTATGATCCATTTATTAGTGCCGATCTACCTACTCTTGTAGATGTCGAGCATATGACCCACACGACTCTACGTAATACATGTAGACTCTCAATTTTGGATTTACTAGCAGCATATCAGGTTATCAGTGAGGACCATGGGATTGCTCTTGACAGGGTACCAGAATTTATTAGACAACGATATCCTCATACAGATATGAGCCACAATGTGGCAAATGCAGCTCAGGATATTCCACATCAGCCTACAGAATCCCGTGCACATCATGTTTCTGTTGATCCTTTAGCTTGCCCAGGTGGTCATCAGGATGTTACAGGTCACGTTGAGGCTACTGCGACACCTGATCCTGTCCATGGGACATATAGTTGACTTCTTTTTGCTACTGATAATGTACATGCTACAGGGCCCCCTACGATGTCTTTACATTCTCGTGATCTTAGTGACATTGGTAGAGCTTTCAAGCAGGCACAACAGGTACTTTCAATTTATAATTTAAATACATGTATATATTTTTAAAATTGTGTTCTAAAAATTTATGTAATGCATTTTAAAAACTTCTAGGGGTTTAACTCCTGATTGAAATTGTGTACTTGAAAATTTTAAGCAGTATGGTGAATTCCCAGACTTTGGAAATTTGGAGCATGATGGCGATCCCATGCAATATGTAGATGAGGTACATTTAAATTTAATTTTAAAAAACTAATTACTTGATGTTTTAAGTTTGAACACATTGAACTCAAGTACATTGTAAAATTTTTAGATAATTTTACATATATGTGTACTTGAACACATGCAGGGGTTGGGACGAGGCTCAGGACACAGATCGGGAGATATTGGATCCAGACATGGATCCACACATCTTGGATCAGCAGAGCGATCGGTCCATGGATCGAGGGAGAGGTCGAGGGAGAGATCGAGCCATGCATCGAGGGAGAGGTCGAGGGAGAGATCGAGCCATAGATCTGATGATTCTATTCATACCAGACATCCCTCTCTTTGAGATTTGTTTTATAGTATTACATGTCTGAGATCATTTTATTATATGTTGGGGACACTTTTTATGATTTATGTATTGAACATTTAGACGTGTTACATACTTATGTTTTATGGTACACATATATATACTTGTTATAATTTACATGTCACATTCATACAATTATGTTTTATGGTTTGAATCTTAGAGGTTTGTTATATACGTGCATTATTATGGTTTGATGAACTCACTTACATTACATCTATAAGTACCTTTATTTAAATTTAAATTATGGTAACTTGTTCAAATGCACTTCTTGTACATATATAGATAACTAAATACATTGTGAAATCAAAATGTTGTCCACTCCACTATCTAATGGTTGCTATTTGTAAATTTAAAAAGATGGACATGTACATGTAATTAATTTAAATAAATAGTTAAAATTAATTTGTCTTTAATAAATAGGTCAAGAAATAGAAAAAACTGAATGCATATATGCTTGAGATTAATGCTATACATGTTTTAAAGTAGAACATAAAAATGCAATCGGAAATAGATGATAGTTAGATTGAATTCTTTAAAGCTCTAAATGTTCATTTTTAAAGTCAGTAAAAGTTATTTATACATTTAAATTGTGCATATATCACACTCTACATTAACCTAATTTCTAATTCCATATAATCTAATACACATGTTCATTTGAATGTGCATGCAAAGAATTCTTGAACTAGATGATGAGCTATACTTAAGAATGAACCATATAATTCAAATAAAGCATGCAAGCTATTCGTGGAGTTGAATGTAAATGAAATCAAATTTCTAGTTTTGAAAGTTTAAGAATTCCATGTGGAACATTTATATATATGTAATTAGAAATTGATATATATATATATTTAAATCTTGAAAGACATGCACATTTATTATTAAATTAAAAATTGATGACAATTCTATATAAATTAAAAATTGATCAAGTAGATCTCTTGGATGACAATTCTATATATAAATTAAAAATTGATCAATTCATATTTAATTATATATATTTTTGTAGATGTTACTAGTGTATTAGCATCCTGGTCTTGGAGAAGGAAATATATATAATCTCTCATATATGAGTTTTGAATTAAAAATAAATATTTAAATGAGTGTATTGTGTTGGGATAAAAGGATTTTATAAAAATATTTACTAAATAAAATCTATTTTATCAAAGAAAGAAAAGTTCATGTATATTAGAACAAAACAAAGATTCATCTTTTAATCAATAAATGACAACACAAGGTTACTCATCTTAATAAATTTATAATTTTCTAGTGATTGATTGAAATATTTTAAAAATAAATAAATAAGCTATAATATAATGAAGCTTCAAATAGTATTTTTGGTGTTATAGATGGTGGCATGTCTCCTAGAGAGATAAACTTCTTCTAGATCCACCTCTAAAACAATTAGAACTTGTTGTTGATGATAATAGGATATGGAATTTCTACATTTGGGAATTAGATATGACTTGGAAGATGTAGGTAGCTCATGGTCTCAAGCTATACATGGTAAACAAAGCTAAATTGATGCCAATAGGATATGGAATTTCTACATTTGGGAATTAGATATGAGTTGGAAGATAATAATAGGATATGGTAAACAATTAGAACTTGTTGTTGATGATAATAGGATATGGAATTTCTACATGTGGGAATTAGATATGACTTGGAAGATGTAGGTAGCTCATGGTCTCAAGCTATACATGGTAAACAAAGCTAAATTGATGCCAATAGGATATGGAATTTCTATATTTGGGAATTAGATATGACTTGGAAGATATCACTGTGATTCACTACAATGTTCATATATTCCAATGCACCTTAAGGTGAACAAGAAAGGACAAACCAAGAGAACCTGGATACAATCTAACATTAACAAAATGGATAAATAATTTAGTTCTATACTTAAAAGATAGGAGCTAATATTCTTAAGTAAATTTGGATGTATGGTTGAGATGGATACATGAAAATCCAAATGATCATGTAAAATTGTTGAATGTCGTTCATTAGTAATGTATAAAAAATAAAGAAAACTAGAGACAACATTTATGTCTAGATTCTTCACCACTTGAAAACACCAAATCAACTAGATAATTTTATACAAGTTTGTGGAGTTGAATGTTCAAATGAAATGAAAGATTCGAATGTGAACTTAAGAATTCCATGGAACATAAATAAATTTAAATGCAAAATTGGAACATGTATATAGGTGGAGTTGAACAAATATTTAAATTCAAAGATTTGAAAGTGAGTTTAACAATTCCATGTGTCAAACATAAAAATTTACAATCAAGGAATCTAGAGAGATGATATAAAGGAATTTCTAGAGAGATTCTCAAGAGTGAAGGTTTAAAAGAATGAACCATGTCCAACATGTAAAAATGCAATTGGAAATTTAGATGATTTAAAGGAATTTAGGAAAAATGTAAATTAAAACATTTTTAAAGTCAGTGGGTTTTGTAGATCAAGCATATATATGATCTAACATATACATGTCACATGTCCAATCAATACAAATATATAAATTATCTAGATTTGGAGTCATAAATGTGTACACATGTATCCAAAAAACAACTTAAAGCTCCTGGTACATAAAATCTGGATCCTCTCTATCTTTAATTATCTCTAAAATCTTCTCATGATCTTCAATAGGCAACCTCCACTTTTGTTTGGCACGTCCTCTTTTAGGTAAAGTTTCTAAATTTATTTTTGTTGCCAAAACTAAGTGACTGTAATGTAGAACCTTTTGTCCTAGCCTATAATCAACAAATATAATACCATTTTTATCTATCTTTATTTGCTGATAATATGTGCCTTCAATAACGACTGATCCAATGGGATACTCTTGTCCATCACCATCTGTCATCGATTCGAACAATTTGCTTTTTGGTTGTGTACATCTTAGTAGATAGTAATCTACACCTTCCGCATTTTCAGGGTCTACAACTATAGCGAAAATATCTCCTGTACACACACCACATATTTACATATTTAAGTAAATTATACATTTAAAAGTTGTAAAAAATTATATTTTATATTTGAAACTTACTTAAACATATCTAATATATATATATATATATATATATATATAATTTAAATCTTGATTTTAACTAAATTAATCAATTTGGACATACCTATAACAACTAAATCAGATACACGTTCGTAATCAGCTGAATATAGTGGATCATAGACATCAACATTGTCATCTTCAACAAAAGGAGGCATTGATATTAATTGTTTCATTTCCCATTGTGAAACATACCCATCTCTAATATTCTCACATTGATCAATATTTGCATTGTCCTCAATGCAATCAGTACAAAAACATGATTTTTCTCTCACAATCATTGCATAAGGCCTACTACTCCCCGTTGTCATGATTTGATGTAGATTTCTAATACCATGAATTGCTTGACAATTATAAGGATTTGATCGATCAATATCTGTTTAAATTCAAACTTGAAAATTCAATTTGAAATCATGTATGTACTTGAACTTTGAAATTCAAATTTTTAAAACAAATTTTGACTAGACATACATACCTGTAACTTCCCAAAAATACCGTGTGTTGTATGTTGAGTCATGAGCAGAAAAATGACTTTTGCACCATTCAACAATTTCGTTTGCATTCCGTATGGCATTACCTACAAGTTACAGACAAGTTGGCACAATTTGTCACCTATTACTTTCAAAGAACTTAAAAGAAAATTTAATTTAGTTAAATTAAATATATATATACATATCTAATCTTTTAAAAAGTATGAAGCTAAATTGGACATACCAGCAAGTTCATGTTGACGAAGTGCACGCTTCACACATGCTCCTGCTCCATCGTGCTCTCCTTTTCCATGTCCACTCTCATAAAAATTCCACAAAAATTTGGTGTTGCATCTAGCATGTTGACTACATAACCAAACAAAGGCTTTTGCAGACTTAAATTGTCATGTGAAGTTACAAATAATTAAACACTTGAAAACCTTGAATTATCTTCAAAAAACAATTTAAGTCTCAAAGTTTTAAAAGTAAATATAAATTAATTAAAAATAATTTAAAAACCAATGTACTTACCAGCACATCCATCAGACCATATCCAATGTTGTTCTTGATTTATGCCACGTCGTCTTAGGTCTTCAAAAAACATTTTGAAACAATGAGCTACATAGCTTCTATCATGATTCGTATCATCACTGATATAAAAGTGAACCTCTTTGATGATAATTCTATCATCTTTGCTACTTTGTATTCCATCGACCGCTAACTCTGCATGCCTGTAGCAAACTTGCACGAAGATTGCAACTTGCTCTGAATGATAATATTGACTTTGAATCTCAGTTTGAGGACTAAATGTATAGTTCTCAGAGAAATCTACAATAGAGAGAATACAACCTGGTGGAAAACAATTCTTTGAATAACGAAATTGCTTAGATTTCCATCTTGCACCATGACAATGTTGGATATGTGGATATATGATATTGCAAAATTTACTCATGAATTCATTGTAAGGCAATCCACTCTCTTTGACAACAATTTTTTTGGCCTCAACTCCTGACTTCGTTAAGTATGTCTCATATTCAAATCTCTTCCAAGTAACTTGCATTTCATTATTGTCAACATGTAAAAGATTCTTCAAATCTCCACAATCATTACATACATTTTTTATACACTGAACGTTGAATTCATCCGAATTTTCTGATTTTTCACATAGAAGAGACTTCACAAATTGTGTTGTGCTTCCAGGGATGGCTAAATTTCGATCAATTGTTGCCATAACTTTTCTATATGATTGTAGGTGTAGATCAAATTCAACATGATTTCGACAACAACAAGTTTCACGTACTTTATTTATACGTACAAATGATGGTCGTAGTGTTTCAAACATCCTTTGACAAATCTTCACATTTAAAAATTCTTGTTTAAATGCTTCAAAAATTTCACTTTGTGTTGTATCTATAAAATGTTTTGGATGAGAAATTTTTGTACCATCATCACCTATTATTTGTATAGTATCCCTTCTATTGGAAGAAACACGAGAGTGGGTGGTCCAATATTCAACTACTTGTTTCTTTACATCTTCTGAAATTCTATCTTTTCGAGGAACCCTACAAATATTTACCCAATTTTTCTCAAATTTTTCCATCTATTTCATCTCTCTTTTCAATATATCTTTGAACAGTTCTCCTAGAAACATTTAGTAATTCAGAAATTGCTTGAACTTGTCTTCTATATGATAATTTCTTACTAGAAATTACAGTCATCAACGCTCTACGTGCAGCACTTAAATCACTAGACCGACTCTTCTTTTCAATACATTTTAATGCTTCTTGCAGGTTTTCAACAATTGTTTGTTTTAAATCTGATGACTTTTTCCTATTATCAACCCCTAACAACTCCAAAACAGGGGTCATTTCTTTTCGTCTAAATAACTTTGCAATTAACTGTGCTCTTCCAATTAAAGATTTCTCTTCAAAAAATTCATCCCATATTTTTTTAGAGTGTAATTTTAATGTGCTTTCAGATAACATATCTTCAGATGAAATATTATTGAAAAGAGAATCTTCATCCATCTCCATCAAATTTTCCATACCATAGTCCAAAACATTTATATTAGTATTAGATTCAGTTTGTTCTTGTACCTGTACGTCACCTTGATCATCAATATTTTCCATGGGTTGTTGTTCAGTAGATGTTCCTTCATCCGCTTTTCTCTTTCTTTGTCTTACTCGTGTTCGTTCATACTTCCTCGATCTAGTCCTTCGATTTGCCATCACAAATTACACTCAAATTTGAATGATTGCCTACATAGAAATTTGTACACACATAAGCTTTCCATGAAACATGTACATGTAATATAGCATAAATATTTTAAAAAACTTGTAACTAGATGCAAAACATAAAATATTTTTAATTGAATAATGAATATATTTCTACATATATTTATTTGATGTTAATATTTTAATAAAGAAAAAGTGAAAACAAACCTTAAATGCATTTTCAATAAAAAAACATAATCAATTAAATAAATTAAAGATCAACACACCTTAAAAATATTTCTCCTCTTCTCCAAATGCCTTTTTTTTCGTCGAAATACGTCTTGTAAATTGCCTTCCAAAATGTTGAAATAAAGTTTTTTTAATTGAAAATAGTTGAAAAAATTTCGAAATATTTGTTATTTTCTAATTTTTTTAATTTGATAAATTGGGAAAAAAACAACTTTGTTTTATATATATCATTAATTTTCGGCCGAGTAGTTATCGACCGATAAATTTTCGAGCGATTACTTTTCGGCCGACCAGTTTTCGGCCGACTAGGTTTCGGCCGAAACCTAGTCGGCCGAAAACTGGTCGGCCGAAAATATCTAGTTGGCATCCTACATGGCAGCTTACTCATCATTTTTAAAATTTTTCTGAAACATTCATTTTTGGCAGAGTATTTCTCTAGTCAGATTGATGTTTTTGCAAAAAATAAAAATACCCTTTTGTAGAGCTTGAAGTGTAGAATCCAAATATAGAATTTTTATAATATTTTGATTAGTTTTGATATCTTTTATTATTAAAATAATGCAAGTAGGTTTTAAAAAATAAAAAAGAGGCTGATTTGATATTAAAAAAATGATAGTAAAATTTATTAAAATATTTTAAATATTATATGAGGCATAAGAGGAGAAAGTCTACTTCAAAAGGGTATATTTCTTTTTTTTTAAATGATTGAAAATTTTGAAATTAGTTGACGGTCCGTCAAAACTGTCAAATTCTGACATGTTTGACTTTAGAACGTTATTACGGGAAAAATATACATCAAAATGTGATTTTTTTTTTCCATGCACAGGATATTGAAATTACCTATTTGGAAAAAAAAGAAAAAAGGAGAAATGAAGTTTTTTTCATTTTATTTCTTGACAGTCCGTGAAGTCACTCTTTTATGAAATTTTCAGCATTCCAAAATTTGTCCTTAAATTGATAAAAACATAATAATTTTTTTTTTAAAATTTTTAAAAATTACAGGAATAAACTACACCAAAAGTTCTACATTTTATTAGTTTACACCATTTTGAAATTCAAAACATAAAGACCACTTTTATGTGGTCGAAGTTCAGAATTTTTTTTGCTGTTGGCCGATTCCTTTATAAAGTGTGACACAGGTTTGTGCTTTTACCCTAAGATCTTGGGAAGTTTGGACAAATTCATCAAAATTCTTGTGCATTCATATTCTCAACATGGTATTAGAGCACAAGCCATAGGAGAATCCATATCTCTTCAAAAAGTTGGGATGTGGAGATCATCATCAAGGAAAGATAGGTTTTATTGTAAGCTAGTTGTCTACTTCCGGGGAGCAACTAATTTTTGGAGTAGATTGAGTCCAATCCAAGCTTGCCATTGTCTTCAGAAGGCCTAAAAACCTAGGGATTGATTGCCAAAGTATCAAAATAAGAGATTTTTTCCCAGAGGCCATCAAAGAAATTTGGAGGAGACATTGTACAATCCGTATGGACTACACAGTATGTCTCTTTAGTCATCATCTGAGGATTTTTTTTTAGTTTTGCAAAATTTTCAAAAAAAAATATATTCGGGCTTTTTTTTAATAGTTGCATAAAAAAATAATTCATAGGGTTGATATTACTCAATAGTTGGCAGAAATATTTTTTCTATAGTTGGAAAATTTATTTAGGGCTAAAATATTTAATGGTTGGCATCTATAGTTGGAAAAATATTTATTATCGGGGTTTGATTTAATATTTAGCTAGAATTTATTCAAGGTTGGCATAAAAAATTAATATTTGAAGCAGATTTTTTTTTGAGCATTCATATTTATTGTGGCAATATTTTATTGTTTGCAATATAATTTTGGGTCTGCATTTTTCTTTATTTGCGGTTGACAACACATTATCATATATACTAGAGATTTTAATTGTCGATGAGGCAATATTAAAATCTTACAAATATCCTCTGTGGCAACTTCAATCATTGCAGGTGATAGTACATTTACATCAGTCTGAGTTTTTTGGTAGGTTTATTTATTCTTGGCAGGACTAGCCGCCATGTAATCATTGATCTCTACATCGCGTTGACTCCTTGCCTCCTACTATTGACAGTCCACTAAGTTCTTGAATCCCATCACCAAAGATTGCCACTCGTCCATCATTCCTTATCTTTCTGACCCTCTATTCACCAACCCGTGGTCACATCATAGATCAGGGGCTTAGCTTGGAGCGGTGCTGCCCCAACCCTGTCGACACTCCTCCCCGTTGCCGCCCAACTGGTGGCGCTCAATTTTTTTTGCAACTTCAAACCCCTATGGTCATATTGATTACTAGGGTGCTATTTTTTTGCCTTGAAGTGCTTTATTTTTGCGCTTGTTTAGTTTGTAGGCCCTAATAGGGCAGTTTTATTTTGAGGACCATATCTTCTTGCCAGGATATCAAAAATTGGAAAACAAGATACCATCAAAAAGGTGATTTAGTGCACTATCCATTGGTGCCTTTTATTTTGTAGAATTTTGTTTAAAAAAAGGTATAGTCAACTGAAGTCAAAACCCTAATTTGGACTGAAAATCCAATATCTTCCAATGAGATTATAAAAAATTGTTGATTCCAATGGCATTATGAAGGTATTACAATGTTTTTTTATTAGTCCTTTCCTTTTGTTCAGTTTCAGCTCTAGGTGATTTGCATTGGTTGTTTTCCATTTTGAGCATTTTCATCATTACTTGGATATCCTAAAGATTGTAGAAAGGTTTCTCGCATTGAGGGACGTCATTTCAGTTGCATATCATCTTTGGAAGTTTTTATTTGTTATTGAAGGCCAATATCTTTGTAATATTGGAGATTTGTCATAGTTTGTTATGGGATTTTCAAGTCATCCTTCACTGATAATGTTGGGAATGAGAAACTATAGAAAATTGAGAAATTGAATCATCAACCATCTTCAATCACTTCAATTGTTTCCACATTTGTATGGTTTAGTTTCCCCTCCTGATAATTGTATCCAAAAATTTGCTTGGAATTGTTGAAGGTATGGTGTTCTAGGGGTTATTGCAATGAATGTTGTTGATGATGTTTTGAAAGCTATTGATCATTGTGATTGTCCTCATATTCTCTAGGATAATATTTGGGAGCTATATGGAGATCCTAATACTCCACCATTCCCTAATGATCATGATTCATAATGTCATATGCCTCTTCATTATTTAGATCAGATACCCCATGACATTGCTATTCAGGAGTTTGATTGTTTGGAATACTTTGAATCTTCTAATGAGGTTGACAAGGTTTCTTCAGATGCCCTTTCTTCTCCATCAGAGACAATTGATATACCTTCACATTTGGTTATTCCTTGTCTAGAGTCATTGATTGAGGCTTCCATCATTTATATTCATTAGGACACATTTAGTTTTCCAGACTTGGAATCTTAGGATGGCTTCGTTTCAAGTATTGTAGACTTGGATACTTATATAGGTTTGGAGAAAATTATTGAGGGGATATCTCTCCTCTATTCAGATTATAATTTGGAGTGTTTTCTTGAGTCTCCACATTCCTTTGGTTGGACCTTGATTGGGGATCCTGATCTTGGTGAGACTATCTTGGAGGCACTTCATTCCTCTTCAGAGATTTTGTATATGAGACTTCTTCCCTTTCATTTCATTATGGAATCAGACTTTCTTTAGCATCTAACATTGGAATTGCTTCAAACTTCTCTAAGTGGTTTTGAGGACACTTCATTTTGGGGGGGGGGAATCTATTCTCCATCTATTCCTTAAATGGAAGGATAATTGTATTGCAGTCTTCAGATCTTGTTCATCATCAATTTTTGCATAGTCTTGGTTTGTCACCTACTTCATTGATTGGGAAAATACGTGATTTGATTGTGGCATATTCATCTTTAGTGGCAAAGGAGACATATGAGTAGTTTTCAGAGACATCTTCATCATTCACATTAATTCTTTCTTCCTTCAATTCCTATCTGAATGGGAAGAATCCCTGCAAATCTACTTGGTTTTGTTTCTTTCGAAAGGGAGACAAGTTCTTTGTTGACATTGGATCATGTTTTGTCTTCAGGAACTTACTATTTTCATAGGTGATCACATACTATGGAGTGGCTATTTAGTCTCTCTCTTTCTCTCCTATGGGGGGTGTATTGATTGTATTGTATCCATGTGATGGATGGTGTACTTGGGGAAATCATGGAGTCCTCCATCCTTTCCATCCTTCCTCACTTATTTTCTTTTTATCTCCTTTTTGGAGAGGGGTTTTCTTCTTTGCTCCATTTGTGGGAGATTAGTTTCATTTCATTCTCATTTATAAATGGGTACCTAAAATGGCTATCATGTAGCCAAACTCATCATTCCATCATTACATTATCTTTTCCTCCCTAAGTTGCACTTATGGGGGGATGTTGGTGTAATTAATTATTTAATTACACTAGCATAAGATTACTTAGGCATAATATTTAATTAATTCCTAGGTTGCATTTACTAGGAAACTAGTTAATAATGGGTTCATACCCCTTCACATGTATTTAGGATAAAAGATTCCTTCTAGAAGATGAGTTGTATTTTCTAGAAGCCTTATCCTATCATCACATCATTCTAGGTAGTTAGTTAGGTTTCACATGTTGTTAGATCAAGATATATGTCAGCATCCTATCTCATACTACATCTCACTCTTGCCTATATATACAAGGAATTTGTACATTTTTAAATCATTCTAGATCAATTTCTCATAATAGAATCTCATTGCAAGCTGAAGTTGCAACACTTTCTTGTTTGTGTGGATGGAGCTCTTCTTGATTACGATATTGTGAAGTTTGGACAACTTCTCTGGAATTCTTTTGCATTCATATTCTCAACAAGTTCTTTATACTTTAGAAGTTGTAACCATTCATTTATGATCACATCAGGGTCATTTGATTCCTTCCTTATTGGGAGAGCAATAGATTTCTCTCTCTCCTCATATCCCTCCATAAGTTCACCCCTGAAACCTTCATTCCTAAAGTAGGATGCTAGTGCTTTGACCTATAAATCCCCCACAAACAACAAGGGGTTCCATTCTGTCTCCTCAAGCACTGCATAGTTATGTAGATAGTATTTGCAAAGTTGATCTTGTTCATTCAGTGCCGAGTCAGAAAAAATATTAAGGAAATCATATTTCCTGCTCATTCCAACTGGCTAGTTACTTATTAGCTTGCTAAACTTAAAACTTACAAATTTTTCTTGCAAAAATAATGCATAAGTTCTTGTTGGGGATCTGCATCTAATAATTTGGGAAGATTTATGTACCACCTCCTCCACTCTGACTACTAACTTGTTCAACTCAATGTCTATCCACTCCAACACTTTGGTATGCTCTACAATTAGGGTTTTTTTTCTCTTCTCCATTTTTCATTTTCTTATGAAAATTCATTAACAACTTTCCATAAATGATACCCAAGGGATAGAGTGGTATGATGCTTTGGAGTCTTTATAGGAGGGGGTTTGGTATTCTTTGTTGCAAGTTGTGTATCCCCTATTTTAACTATGACAAGTTGTGCCAACAAGTCCAATTTAGCCTTATGTCCATATGTCTATAGTTTCTCCTCCATTTCTTGAATCTTCATCTCCCTCTCTTTATCCCTTTGTTCATAAGTTTTCACTTGTTCTTCTATCTGCTTAATTATTTCTAATGCTTCCTCCAATTCCTTCCTAACATTCCTTTCTTCTAAAAAATACTTCTTCATCCTTTAAAGTATGACCACAATCTCCCATGTATTCAAAACCCTCATTGTTAGGGTTGTTTGAGGATCTTCGCTTGGTTTTATGAGCAACAAAGACATCCTTTGAATCTGAGTCAGAGGTGGATACATACCATTTCATTTTAGTAGGAACATGCACCTTTCTCAAGAGCATTTTCCTTCATTTTCGAGTCAATATCAACCATCATAATGTTTATCTCTTCTATCTCCTTACCCCTCAATCCCTCTTCTGATTTCCCTACACTTCCCCTCATAACACCTTTTTGTTTCAACCGATCTAAACACCTAGGTGTAGTAGATGTCTCTTTTTGTGTATCCTTTTTCTTCTGTACCTTTCAAGGTGTAGAAGGGATACCTCCCTTTTTCTTAGCTTTTTGTGTCTTAGAGGTGGATGGGGTATTCTTTGCTACAAGTTGCCTAGATGTTGTAGGTGATGATTCTTGCACATTATGCTCCCCAGGTTCACCTTGGCTATAGGTAGGTGAAGCAACTAGTGAACCAAGAGGGGTTTCTCTTATAGGCTCAACTAATGGTTCTAGGGTTTCAGGAACTATATGTTGTTCTAATATACTGTTAATGTCCTGACATTTCACAAAGTCTTCCCAAGATACATGTGGGTATTGAATTCTAAGATTCCTTTTTGTTAACAGGTCTATTAATCAATGATGGGAAAGAGTTGAATCATTATGTTTTCTTTGGTATTCGGATCCCATCCTCTTTAACAAGTTGTAAAGGTAATTTGGCACATTAACAAGTCTATTATGATGAAGATGGATTAATAATTTGAAATGTACAGTGTAAAGAAGTGATAACCTACCATCACATGTAAGGTACCTAATGATATATGAGGCACATGAAGCCCAAACCCATAGAAGTGAAAGTCTTTTAGTCCCCTAGGATGATGAATCCAAGTTTTCTCCTTGCTCATAGAATTCTTCTCTTGCTGCCACTGCATTTGCTTGAGCTAGAAATTCAACTCCAATGCTCGGCAAACCAAACACTTGTGCAATTGCTCCTTCTGATGCATTTGCTGAAAATCCTTTTACAATAGCTTCATCATGCTCCAATGTAGTTGCAAATATCTTTGTTATATCATCATCAAATTCTGTCAACTTTAGAAAATAATCCATCCATCCTACCCTTGTGAAAATGGGTAACACTAATGCATCTTCCAATATATGTTTATGTGTATCTGGCTATTTTCTAATGATATCACCTCCCATGGTGATGTATTCTACCTTTGATCAATTTTTTTTCAAGAACTTTAAAAATTCAACCCAAATTTTAATCTCAATAGTCCACCAACCCAAGTTATCCTGTTACTCTTGCATGCACCTTTCCTTCAACAACTTCAATCACTTTTCCCTTTTCTCCTCTGTTCAACTTCTATAAGCTTGAAAGTTTCTGAATTAGCTTGAATTTAGGCAATTGTCGACTAGAATCGATAAGAAAAAGGTCGTAGGTGCAAAATAGGGTATGAAAAAAAGGTTTGTACATTTTCTTCTTGGTTATGCATTTGGACTTTTGGTGGCAGTGGAAACTAAAATTTGGCTTATAATATTACCCTTCCCCCCAACTTAAATTCATGAAGTTTCCTCACTTCAAGTTAGGAAAAATAGGTGAAGGTAATAATTGCAAATTATGGAAATAGAAGTAATAAATATAAAGTTTGCACGATTTAATGCAAGTACATATTGAACATAATTAAAATCCATGTTAATTATGGTTGTGTAGTATGTATGCCTGGCGATATTATGAATTGAAATTTCACGTGTGTGAAACTTATTTGATGATTATTTGCTACATGATGCTGATTTGACATGGGTTATCTACAATGAATGAGTGCATGAAGTGTAAAATTAATGACAGTCTCGCACATGGTTTAAAATGAGGCAAAATGCACATATGAGGGAAGTTGATGTGATAGTCCAAATTTTTGAAATTTAAAATATACATCGTGAAATGAAATGAGCATGCTGCATGTATCAATATGATAGGTTTATTTTCTGCATGTGTGATGAAAAAGAGGGGTGAAAGGTGATGATCTACAATTAATGTGGCACCAAATTTTTAAATTTCTAACATATAGCGCTGTGGGTTCCTTCAACAATAGGTCCCGAACTAAAGTTTGATAATTAATGTGTAGTGTGCTACATGTCTCTATTGCAATAGGTCCCTAACTAGAAGATAACATCTTTAATACATTTAGCTACACTTCCCTACTATAACATGGATAATACTGCAAAATAAATGTGTATCATTGCAATTGTGCTATGTGTGCATGTGAGGTGGATTAGTAAATGAAACTTGTGTGACCTTAGGGGGTGAGCTGTGTAGCTCAACCATTGAGTTATTTGAAGAACTTGGTACATCTATTGTTGAATCATCATTGTGTGCTTCTGAACTTGTATCTAGATCAATGATAGGACCATATTTTTGAATGAGAGAAAGGATGAAATCTTCTTTATGTACTAGTTTTTTATAAAGTTTCAACCTGTGGCCATTAACCAACGGTGAAAACCTTACTATGGTCTCCAATTTGACTGCCCCATTAGGAAAAAATTGGCTGATCTCATAGGGTCCCAACCATCTAGATTGGAGTTTTCCCTTAAAATATTTATATCTTGAATCATACAATAAGGCCCGATCTCCTATATTGAATTCCTTTGTATTTTTATATTGGTTGTTCCATTTTGTCCTCTACTTCTATACTATCTCTATATGATGCATTGCTTCCATCTTGATTTCATCCAACCCATTTAAGTTATTCAATCTCTCCTTTTGTGCTATTGTGAGGTCCATATCTAATTCCACTACTGTTCTGAGTGTTTTATACTCAAATTCTATTAGGACTGTTGTTTTGCCATATAATAGTTCATAGGGGGTGAAACCAGTGGTTTTTTTCCATGTAGTCCTATATGCCCATACTACTAAGTTGGTAATCTAGCATCCCAATCTTTCTTGTGTAAATGCATTGTCTTGGTTAGAATGCTATCAGTTTCCCTGTTTGTAACCTCCACCTGGCCATTGGCCTGTGGGTGATAAGGTGTGACTTTTTGTGCTTTATTTCATATTCTTCAACCAATTTTGTAATGAGCTCTATAGTAAATTATGGACCCTAATCAGTTACTATATCCTTGGGTACTCCATACCTAGTAAAAATCTCTTCATACAAGAATTTAGCAACATTGCCATCTCTGGAAAGCTATAATTCCTTCACTTCCACCTACTTGGTCAGATAATCAATGCAAACCAAAATGTACTCCTTATTGTTAGATGTTGGTGAAATTGGCCCAATGAAATATAGACCCCATTTGTCAAAGGGTGCTAGTGTCAATTATGGATGCAAAGACATTTCATCAATTTTGGTTGCTTACCCATTCTTTGACATTTGTCATAGCTTCTTGTGTACTTGATAGAGTCCTTGTGTAAAGTTGGCCAGTAGTAACCTGTTGTGAGGATTTTGAATGCTATCCTTTTGGCTACAAAGTGACCCCCACAAGGCTCATCATGGCAAGCTTTCATTATATCAAAGACTTCATCTTCTCTTATACACCTTCTCATGGTGTTGTCCAGGCCTATGTAGAATAATTAACTAGATACCCAAGAATATGGAAAACACTTGTGCACTAGTTGTCTCTTTTCCCTTGGAGAAAAGTGTGATGTTATATGCCCTATCACTAAATAATTTGCAATTTCAGCATACCAGGGTGTATGCATATTAAGAGAAAATAGGTTCTCATCTGGAAATGAGTCATCTACTACCCCTTCTATTGATTGTGTTGGTAACCTTGACATAAAATTTTCTACTACATTAGCCTTCCTAGGCTTGTCCACTATTGTGATCTATCAAATTCTCGTAGAAGGAGTAGCCATATAACTAGCCTACCCCCTACCATAGGTTTGTTCATCAAGTATGCTATTGTTGTATGATTTGTGTGGAAAAAAATTACATATCGAATGATGTAATGACTAAATTTTTTGATGGCATATACTACTGCTAGCATTTCCTGCTTTGTAACAGTGTAATTTAGCTCTGATCCCTACAAGTTCTTGCTAATGTAGTAAATAACATATTCTTTATTACCTTCTTTCTAACCCAAAACTGCTCCAATAGAAAAAATTGAAGCATCAGTGTGTATATGGAAGGGTAATGTCCAATTCGGTCCCCTCAAAATAGGTGCTTTGGTTAAGGATGCCTTAAGTTCCTCAAAAGAATGCTGGCACTTTGATGTCTAGTCAAATTCTATATTTTTAGTTAGCAAAACAAACAATGGTGTTGCAATCTTATTGAAGTCCTTAATGAACCTCCTATAATAGCCTGCATGGCCTAGGAAGCTTTTAACATCTCTCTGCCTTTGTGGAATAGGTAATGTAGAAATAATATCTATCTTATGTGGGTCAACTTGAATGCCTTCATTAGATATGAAATGCCCTAGAACAATTCCCTTAGTCATCATCATAAAAAAAATTTCATTAATTTTGGACAAATTGTGTTCTTTACATATTTTCAAAACCTTTTCTAGATTGGTAAGGACTTCTTCATAAGTTTCCTCATATGTGGTGAAGTCAACCATATATATCTCCATAGAGTCATGAACATAATTAGAGAAGATGCTAAGCACTACCCTTTGAAAAGTAGCTGAGGCATTGCATAACCCAAAGGTTAGGACAAAATAGGCATAAGTACCCCAAGGGCATGTTAATGTTGTTTTGTCCTGATCCTTTAGAGCAATCCTTATCTGATTGTAAAAACCGTCTAGGAATGAAAAATAGTTCTTCCCTGCTAAAAAGTCAAACACTTGATCAATAAAGGGTAATGGTAAGTGTTCTTTCTTAGTGGTTGTGTTCAACTCCTTATAATCTACACATACCCTCCATTTTCCACCTTTCTTAGGGACATAACTAAGGGTGATACCCATTCACTGCCGATATAGGATAAATGAAGTCTACATCAAGTAGCTTTTGGAGTTCAACTTTAACTATTTCTCTCAAAGCAGGGTTCATTCACCTTTGAAGCTGTCTAATGGGTCTAAAACCATTATTTATATAGATCCTATGCATACACAAGTTAGGATCTATGCCCTTCATGTCATGTTAGTCCCATACAAAGGCTGCTGCATGTGCCTCTAGCACTATATTCAAGGAATTATGTTGTTCTTGAATTAGTGCATTGTTTATGTGGAGTGTTTTTGATGGTAGAATTTCTAATGTTGTGGATGATGTTCTCATAGATGAGAGGTCACGTCCAAAAATTATTGGTATACACTACCGTGGTAGTAAGGAATGGAAAATTTAAGATATTTCTTTTGATGAATTGGTAGGTATAATTTTCCATAAAGGATCTTGTAGGAATGAAAGAAAATATTGTTGTTGCAAGTTCCTACTACAGTCATTTTATATTATGTGAGAAATCATATCATCTTCATCTTGATCATCCAACAAAGGGCTACGTTCTATTGCCATTAAATTCTGTGGGGAATAGTGGTCATCCTCATCCAAGGTGGGCCATATGGTTTGCTTAAGATCAACATAAGGTTGGGCTAGAGGATAGAGAACCAATTTATTGGTTATAGTCCCATTAGATATTACCATATTTCCAAACCTACATCCTATGAATGCATCAACTGTAGCTAACCATGGTCTACCTAAAATGAGTGGATATCCTGCAAGGTTAACCTTTGGCTACAAGACTATGAAATCAGTAGGGTATTCTGAGGAATTTAATGCTATAACTAAATCCTCAATGATTCCCTTAGGCTTTACTATTAATCTATTTGTTGAAACATAGAAAAAGGGGGCTATGATGTCTAACCCTATTTTCTACTATTCTATTCAAGAAATGAGATCCAAAACCTTGAAGTGACCATCAACCCAAAAGGTGAGCCAAGCCAAGATTTGGGGATTTTACAATTTCTTCTTTATGCAAGGACGAGGTTGTGAGCTAAATCACACTTTGGGGAGAAGAATTTGGACTAGAAAATCAACCCTAATTCTAGGTCTATCAAGTGCACTGAACAAACCTATCATAAAACAAAGAGAAACAATAACTTTTCTGGGAAAACTGAGAATAGGAAATGTTTTGCACTAGATCAAAATATGTTGTTTTTACCAATTTAACAGGGACTCATTCTCCAGGTGACGAATGGGTCCTAGTGTACCTGTCTGGGGGACTCTAAATTTGGAAATGAAGCTAGTACATAGTGAAAATCTATTGTCCCTAAAACCCTAACAGACACTCATTCACTAGGTGGCAAATGGGTCATGGTAGGCTCTTCCAGAAAACTCTGAACCTAATCTTGAAGTTCCAGATTTGCACTCCTTTCCTGCAACTTAAAACTCCCACTTTCATATTTGGATATTCTAATAATCTGTAAAACAAATTTTGAAGCTTGTTGGTGGATAGGGGTTTGACTGAGGGTTTGCCTCAGTCAAACCCCAAGTTTGGTAATTAAACCTTGATGATGAATGAAAATATGAAACATGAAATGTGTGTGCAATCCTAACCATAAGTGTGTCTAAGATTAAGATTCTAATGATGCAAAGAAACCCTACTCAATTGTGTTAGAATAGGATCCTAGAATGAAACATGAACAATGCAAGTGACCTACTTTAGAAGATCCCAAATCCCCTTAATAAGTCACAAATCTGAATATACCTCTCTTTAAGTAGCAAATAGAATGATAATAAAAGATGGAATCACTTAGGAAACAAGTCATTAGGCTTGGTTGAATGTCTTGTGCATCTCTCCAAAACCTAGAATCCATCATGATTCTCCATAGGCATCTATCATCAATCCTTTAATAATGCTTGATCTTTGACACAAAATGAGTTTGAAGACCCATAATGCTACTCCAAAAATTCACTCTTGCTTGCTTCTTGAATATGAATTCTTGATCTCATGAAAATTCTCTGGACTTTTAGATTACTTAGATGGAATTATGTGAAATAACCTTATATTTATACATAACTTAAAATTAAATCTCAAAATTCAAATAACACAAGCCGACATCAGATCTAGAATTTGAAATTACTAAAATCTCGCCAAGAATATGTTCAAAAAGGGGTGTCCTAAGTCAAGGAGGACCCATTTTCCATAGGGTGAATGGGTCCTAGCATACTTAACTAAGACCTGTTTTAGGGAATATGAAATAACATGCTAAAAGGGGGTCCTAGGACCTAGTGAGGACCCATTCGTTAGGTTATGAATGGGTCCCAGGTCACTATCCTAAGACACAAACCTTGCCAAATTAAGTGTTGTGAAATATTATTAATGAACGCCAGGCTTTATCCCTCAGAAAATGCAATAAATAAGGCTTGGATTTGAATTTAAGGGCCTAATTAAGGAAAAATTAACCTCAATTAATTAATAAAGCCCTAGATTAGTGTGAAAGTGTAAAAAACACTTTAAAAAACCCTCAATAAGGCATCATTAAGTCCATTTTATTAGAAATTATTCATTCCCAAATTAAGTGTGAAAAAGAGTTACTTTTTTCGACACTACATCTGCTAACTGTAAAATAGTAGGTGGAGGTCTAAGGTTGGCTAATTGAAGGAGTTGCATTGTTTCCTTAGTCATGACATTGATTGCTACCCCTAAATCAATCAAGGTGTTCTTGATAAGGGTCCCATTAATCTTAACATCCACTACTGGTCTACCAGGGTCTATATATTTAGGGATAGTTATGTTCCCTAGCATAATATCAACAAGTTTTCCTAAGACATGAACTGTCTGAGGATCCTTCCTTTTTCTTCTTGGTTTCTTTAGACATAGGTCCCTCACTATCTTTGTATATATTGGGATCTCCTTGATTGTTTGTATGAGAGGAATTTTGATACTTACATCCTTTAGTTGACCCAATAGGTTTGTCTCAGCTTGAATTTGATGTGTTGGTATGGCTAAGCGCTTAGGAAATGGAGGCTCTAGACTTGAGATAGTCTAGTTTACCTTATTTGACTTAGGTGCTAGGGTTGGATTGTCTAGAGCTTCAAATGTAGGTTCCTCATCTTCCATTTTAATAATTTGTGGGGATGAAAGATCAGCTAGTTTTTTTCTTGACCTAAGGTGGACATCACTTACCTCTACCCCATAGGTGGGGTATTGCATAGCCTCATTAGTATAAGCATGTTGGATAGGCTTGTTGTTAGGGTTAGGTGCAGGATGGGAAGGTAACTATGGTGGTATTGGTGGCTAAGATGTTGGATTGGATGGATTAGGAATAATGGCTTGTTATTGTGGCTAAAGAGGGAGCAAAGGCTACTGATAATTCATGTTTTGCTACTGCCATTGTTGGCCTTTTTGCCATTGTGGCTGCCACTAGTTTTGATGTTTTGGCCATTGAGGATTATAACTAGAACCTTGAAAATTTTGTTGTGACCATGCATTTGGTTGCTATTGGTTCTAGTTTTTCTGAGGGTTTTTCCATTGCTGAGGGTTTTGCCATTGGCTTTGGTTATTTGGCCAGGGCTGGAAATTCCAAGTAGAAAAATTCTGATTTCCAATTGGAAAAGATGAATTAAAATTAAGAGGGTCCTGTGGCATACCTTGTCTTGGTTGCCATGGCCTTCTTTGAGAAATGTAAAACAGTTATCCATCCTCTCCTTCAAATGGCTGAAAACCAGGTTTCTTTGTTTTGTCTTCTTTAATACTAGCCACCCTCTTGCATTTGTAGTTTGCTTTCCTTTTCCTACAAATAGGGCAGTATTCAGTGAGCATTGCATCAACTTCTTCCTTCTTATTTATATGGAGAGTGTCCAATTGATTTTCTAGGTGAATGATAATGTCCTCCTTCATGTTGGACAAAAAATTACTTAATTCAACTCTTGAAACCCCAATAGATGATTTGCCAAGGGTGGATGTTCTCTCTCCCCTTGTCTTCTTAGTGAAGGTCCTAGAGTAGTTTCTACAAACCTTAAAAATTTATTCAAATGGAAGTTGAGAAAAATACCATTTCCCAATAAGATTGAGGGAATCCATACAATCCTCATTGACTCCCCTAAAAAATACTAACTTGAGGGATTCTTTAGATAGCTTGTTTTGTGGGTTTTTCTTCAAGGAGAATTGTAATCTCTCCACATAGTCCTCTAATGTCATCCTCCTTCTGTGACATTCTCAAAATGTCATCTCTCCTCCTATCAAGTCCTCTACAATAGTCTTGGTATTTTCCAAGAATAGTGTTTTCATGGTATCCCAATATGGAAAAACATCCTTGCCTAATCCCATAAACCATATCAAGGCAACATATTTTAGAGTGGAAGGAAAGAGTTTGAGCCTATGAGCATTAGAGGTATAGTCATAGCTCCTAGATAGGACATTAAAATCAAATAGAAATGTGTCTGGATCTTCAATCACCAAACCATAAAAGATTGGTAATGCTGAAGGAGGGATATTCTTCAACACAATAGCCCTTTCTTGGTTAGTGATTAGGAACTCAAATGTCACATGTTCAGGTGGATCATCCACTATTGCATCAACCATGGTTCAGTATGTCCCCTCTGTGGGTGTAGTAGATATTGGTGAAAGGGAATATTCTTCTTCAGTAGTACCCTCGCTCTAATTAATGTAGTCACCAATATCTTCTCTAGCTTGTTGGCTTGTTGAGGGGAGTAATCATCCCAATGTGTCTCTCTACCTCCACATAGAATAGGTAGAACTTTGTATAGCAACAAATCCTACACAATGTTAGTAGAATGTTCTGGTATTTGATAAGATTAAATCTAACAGTCCTAATGCTGAAAATGAAGTGTAAACTATAGAATCTTGGAAAAAAAAGCCTATGAAGGTAGTACCATCCTTAGCAATGACACAAAAAATGTAGAGTCCATTCTAATGTCTAATAAACTTGGTGGTAAGCACTCAATTCAGGGGAAAACCTGGCTAAATATTCCACTTGACATTGAAAAGACTTTCATTAGATTATTGACTAGGGATAGTATGCTTGTGATGACATTGGCGCTGTATATGCTTTCAAAGAACCGTGGTTACCTAAATTATCTTAATGAAGGTATTATACTTGCTGCAAAATCATAAAAGTGCATAACAGTGAAAGAAGTAAAGCTGTTGCTTTGGCTACATGTACTTACAACATAGTCTGTGATTGAACTGTTGTTAACAAGTAAATACTGAAAATGACCAGAAACCAATAATTGAACCTATTCTATACTTTAGAGTACTACAAATTAAATGAATGCAATCATGAACATGAACAACAATTATTGATAACTTGATATGAAAATCTATCTTAACTAATTATGCAATTAAGAAGTAACTACTAACAAAAATAAAAACTAGAAATGTAGTGAAGGATGGTACCTTAAGTGGCCCTTGCTCAGGTGTTTGTCTTCACTTAAACTAAACCAAATCTAAATCTTCAAATCAACTCAATCACATCAACTAAAGATCATTCATTACACATGCTGAAATATCACATGAAATTTTTCTCAAAGATTGTATTTAGAAAAATCATGTTTGAACAATCAACATGTCTGTGTAATAACAACTAAAAAATTAAAGTGTTTGATAACCAAATCCACAACTCGAAAGATTAATAATTTTTTTTTCCCTAAAGAATCAACCACCAGCTATATACATGCACGATGGAGTTTATTCAAAACACAACTCTAAATTGAAATCATTAATTACAACTCCCTAGATATCAGAGCATAATTAAGATTTAGTTATCCTAACTGCAAAATAAATAAGAATCCAAATAGGATTAGAACTCTACATTAACAAATAGAATGTGGAACATAAGATCAATTACTCTTGACTCCTAAAGATAACAGGGTTCTCCTTCTTCAATGCCTTTATTCATTGTCATAATGATGCACAATTTCCTTCATTAGGTGTCTCCATGTTGTAGTTATTGTGTATTCAGGAACATCCCCTATTGTGCTAACTAGGAACACCTCCAACTGTGGGTTGCATTCTATAGTTGATGTGGGCTACAATGTCTTCTCAGGTTGCGAGGGGTTAGTTTATAAAACAGACACACAATACTAATTACCATGATTAAAAAAAACATCAATCATAATTCATACACATTCACATTTAATCAAGCAACACCATCATATCACAATTTTATTCCCATATACTTTAACCAAGTTCAAGGTCTGCATAATAAACATAAAAATGGTATAATGTAGGAATAATTGTCTTAGGAATGTCTTATAAGTAGCATAAAGATAACAAAAAACTAGCTAATAAATGGGCTCAATAGTGATGATGTGAAAGGTCACACATTCCAACATGACAAGGGGGTATCATTAAATGCATATGGGTGATCCCACAATAGTGGTTTACACTTTTGGCCAAACTTGACATTGAAATGAACATTTTGAACTTTTTCTTCACTTTCAGACACTTATAGCTGCTAAACCATGAGGAATTTGAAGATGATGCAAACTAGTGATTTGTGACATTTTGTCTATAGATTCTAAATATATATGTTTTTTTAAATTTGGAATTGAATTGTATTATTTTTTCATCTCATTTGATAACTAGTTTTTAACAATAAACACCATTTTCAGATAATGACGTGTACTTGCTAACACATAACCTTTTTTCTACGAAGGATAAAATTCTACTTTTTTTGAATTTAGATTCGTAACTATGATATATAGTGCATGCAATTGGTTTCGTAATGTTTTATTGAATATTTTTTTCTTAATTAAGTTTTGAAGTCAAACCAGTTACAATTGAGATATAGACTTACTTGCTAACACAACTTTTTTTGTATGTATTGAAATTATTATTTTTTTGTTGGATCAAGGACATAAATATCAAGTGCATAGATATTTTTCATGATTTTTTTTGGCAATATACTATTTTTCCACATGTGCAAAACAAAGAGCTTCATTTTAGGTGAAAAACCTACATTCACAAGAAATAAAAATAAAAATAATAATCAAATTAAATATATTTAAAATTATACTTTTTGGGAAACTTATAATAAGGACTGCATACTTACAAAAATAAAATTTTAAATGAATATATTTGATCCCCCAAAAGGTAAATCAAAAGTGGTTTTTTATCAACATTTTGATAGGTGTAAAGGAGACTCCGTTATAGGTATGGTTTAAAACTAGCGGGGTTCTATCCAAGGGGGTTTGATCTAAGGTGGTTTGATCAAAGCCTCTTTAATTGGAGTCCTCTAAATGGAACTTTTCAAGGCTTAAATCATTATATTTTCTAAAAATATGTGATTTCAACAAAAATCAATATGTCCCAAAAAGTGTAAACCACTATTGTGGGATCACCCATATCTACTTACACATTTATTGTGGAGGGTAAAAGGAAATTTAAGCTAGTTAAGAAGAGCATAATTCAACTACGACAATGGGAAATATGAAAGAAGGAGAGCATGCTGGAATAGACATTATTTCTTGGATTCCATAGCTATTTAAGGTATTTCTTTCCCTGCTTGGTTCAGTAGCTATTTTTGATTGCAATTTGGATTCAAAAGATTTTCAACATTACCATCTATTTCAGTACAATTACACACAAATCTTAGGGTTCCGGTCATAATGAGGTACAAATATCAGAGTTATGAATATATTTCTCAGTTAACTTGCACCATGTCGGAAATAGGGGATACTAAATTAGGGTAGGTGAATTTGGATGAATTTAGGGAAAAGTTTAGCAAACTGAATCCGCCACCCATCACACAACAAATTTTCGCTAGTGGATTAATCGAGGCAATAACATTCCCCATAGAAATTCAATGCCCAAACTTGGTCATTGAATGTATCAGACATTATGATTCCTAGTCTTGTGAAATTAGAACAAAAGATAATAGACTGGTGGTCAAAATTCAAAGAACCACATTTGCATCATGTTTGAGAATCCCTGAAAGAGAAAATTTCCTAGCCCTAGATTCCACCAATTTGTAGATTGAGTTCTTAGCTGAGAATGGATTCTATCATAATGAAATGGAAAAGAATTAGTTAGAAAAATCCAAGAGAGATAAATCCTAGTTGCCAAGGAATTTACTCATAAATCACTTTGTTGAGGAAATATCAAATATTGTTATGTTGTTGCATAGGATGAGAGGAAATGAGGACACGGTTTCCAAGATTGGATGTATTTTTTCATCCAAATTGTACTCGAGGGGAACCCGTTTTTGGATTGGGTGTAGCTTATCAGTGATAGGTTGCATAACTTGTCTTCTTTACAATTAACATAACTTTCTATATGTCTTCATATTTAATCTATGCCATTTCTAGTACTAGTCCCTAGCCAGGTTTGAGACCAAGCAACCTTCCCCATGATGAGGTCCCAATATTCATATATTATGACAAATTGTAGTTGAGCAAGAGTTTCCTTCATCACAGAAGGATGTCTAACACCTTCATTATGAGGATGACCCAAAAATTACAGGGGATGATTGGAATGAGACTCACCCCATAAGCCATGTAGTTTGTTGGTTTATATAGGAGTCACTTCATTCAATTTTAGAGGTTTTCTTACATACAAGTTGGCAGTTTCAGTGGCTTTCCTCTAAAACTCCCTAGGGACCCAAAGGATAAGTTTGTAATGATTAAAGTTTGCAGAAATCTTGCTAATATGAATAAGAGATGCCAAGAGTGTAGAAGGGTGATCGTTCAATTTCCTATGGGGTTTGGCTCTTTCACTTGCAATTCCATGTCAGATGCTTTGAATATTGAAAGAGAAATTTCTAGATATACTCTGCAATTTTATAATGAACACTTTCCCTTTGATATTAAAGATTATGTGAATAAAAACTTGAAAATAGGACCCATTTCTATCATTTTCCTGACCTAGAAGATCACTGGGCTGATTTTTTTGATGAATTTGAAGTGAGAAAAAGAAGCTAGATGAGGTTGTCTCTTAGAAAATTAGTCACATTTGGTTTAGACTGGGATGTCCAGGGAATTGAAGATGATGGATTGGATTTATTGGATCCTATCTTCATAGAGCTTATATCTCATCAAGCCATCAATGCTATGGATTGGAGTAACAAGGAAACTAAAACAATTGAAGCAAGAACTACAAATGTTCTATAGAGGACATAGGAATGGGTTGCTAGAAAGAAAATAGAGTAGTCTTTCCATCAGACTAGCTCACATGATAGCCAATCTGCAGGAGGTAGCAAACAACCCCCTGTAATTTCATGGACTTCTGGGTAAACTTCACACCAAATGTCATCAAGAGCTCAAGGTGATGGTGATGATGAGCCTCCTGAGAGAAAACTTGTTTAAATAGACCTGTGGGGAAGATATCCTTGATCTACCCCAACTAGATAAAGATAAAGAGACTATTGAGGGTGAAGGAGATTTGGGAAATAATGCAATCAATTCCTCCTCCTCATCATGCCACTCATCACATATCAAAGAATTAAATGAACCCTCAGAATGGGGCCTTCTTTTCCTTCATCACTAGATTTGTAGGCTTTCACTCCTCCAACAAACAAGACATTATTTGATTCTTCTAGTTCTTAGGCTTCCCTTGTTCCTACCACTCCAATTTGGTTGGAAGATACATTATCAAAGAAAAGGAAAGCAATACAATTATATCTCCCAAAAGAAGATATGATGGGTCAACTCCTTTAGAGGACTCCTAAGTCCAAAAGATTGAAGACTACCACTAGATTGATAGAAGATGATAGTACAAAGAATCTGTATCTAAAATTTTCTCTCCCTACAACACCGAAGGAGATCACTCAAGCAACTACAAGTGACTTTGATATTGCTAGGATAAACTTAGGGCCCTCTATGAGAGATGGAGATGTGTAAAACTTCTAATTATCAACAACTAGGTTGGTTGAGTGATACAATAAAGACAAAAAGAGTAAAGATGAATTAAAGAACTAGGTTAAGGTTTTAACTTAATGCTTAAATTCAATCTTTGACTTTCCCCCTCAACCAATCTCTCAAGTAGAATCATCCTTTGATCTGATGTCAATGATGGGAAAGGAGGTATTCAGTGAGATGAAAAGTTTCAAGGTATTTGGAAAGTTCATAGAAGATTGGAGCAATGGCATAATAAACAAAGGTAATCGAATCATTTTAGACTCGCTAAATATTCACTAGAAAGCATATGCCTTGAAAATTGACTTGGAGAAGGATATTGCTGTCGTTGAGAAAGAAGTATTATGGGCTTAGTACCTAAATGAAATCAAAGGAATGTTGAATATGGGAATAGAGAGATTGGATAATGGGCATATCATTGCCAATGCTGCTGACAAATGTTACATGATTTGGAACAAGAGCGTGGAATGGAAACTTCAGGTTACTAAACAGGGTTTATAGGAATTCAATAAGATGTTAATTGAAAGCAACACAATTGTTAGAGAGGTCCATAAGAATATTATGATACCCGGTTTACAACCTAGTTTCCAAGGAGGCGGTAGTAATGAAGATGTTGGAGTCCTAACGGAAAAATTCAAGAAGATGATCGATGAGATCTTTCGATCCCAACCTTTTGATGTTGAAAGTTTGAGAAAATTTAGTGGGGTAGACTTAGTCTTTTTTTAAACAACTGGATTGGCAGGAAAATATGATCAAAGAATTGAAGTTGCTCATGATAACCATTTGGCTTGGAAGTTACGAATGGGAAACATTACTATTCCTCAACATAAGGAGTTGCCACATGTTGTAGAGGCTTTCCAAGCTTTGTGAAAAAGACTCACTTCATCTATAGAATCTGGAAGTGAAGCACTATCGATGTGACTTTTCAGTTGCTTCTCTTATTTCTTTATTATATTTTGAAAAGGCTTTACATTTCTGGGTAGTTATGGGTGAAAAAAAGTGATTACTCACCCACTTATTTATATCTGTATTTGGAACGAAAAACTCTCTCTAGTTAATTTTCAAAGATCCTGATATTATAAACTTTGAATATAATTTTGTAAATCTTGCAATTTGAAATCACTAGTTGTCTATGTGCATCTAGTCTATGGAGATTATTTGAAAATATTAGATCTGTGTGTTTAAGTTTTTCTCTCACGGGTATGCTTATTCCTGTGTGAATGTATATGAATTTATCTCTATGATCGATTTCATTTTTCAGATAATATTGGGTTGGTATATATATTTGATTGTTTTATGCAAGCTGGTCTTTGTGATTGTGTTTATAGCGTCCCTTCATTGGATCTAATATTGGAAACCTTTTTGATATCGGGGTTCAGCCTTTACTTCTTTTTGGTTAAAAGCACACATTGGTTTTATTTTTAATTCATTTTAATTCATTTAATATCATATGAGGGAGTTGCACTCTTCAATTTAGAGGGTAATTTCTTTCGCATCTTTCGAGAAAAGAGTCAACATCATTAAGTGAAACATCAAGGTGCCCAATCTGTTAGCCAATAGATTTTTGGAAAATCTACTAGGGAAACAAATTCGAATTGTATTTGGGTTGCCTTATCCAGATTATATCAAACATTTTTAATCCCATCCTAGATTCCTAAAGGTTTATCGGGGGAGAAATAAGTAGGGGTATTTTAGACCCAATTTTTGAATCTTTGCAAAGGATTAATTTTTCCTATATTATCCCTTCTAGGATGGAGCCAGAAGTAGACCTACTTCCCCAACTAGAATACCCCCAGAATATCATACTTTCCAAGATTTAGTATTGCATGGAACTACCATTCTTGTAGTTGTAAATTTCCCTTGCAATATGGCCAATCAACCACCTATTCCTTGGGGAGTTGCTATTAGTCCTTTGAGTCTAGGGAATAATCTACATGACCTACCTAAGGGTTCCCATAAAAAAATACCTAAGTTTAGGGGTGATGGAAAGATTTCACCAGAAGAACATATCGATGCTTTCTTTGTTGCCTGTGGTGTACTCAGGGTACAAGAGGAAGACATAGTGGTCAGTTTATTTACAAAATCTTTAGTGGATGCTACAGCGTAATGGTTCTATCAATTATCATGTGGTTCAATTGATAACTGGGCTACTATGAGAAGTAAATTTGAAGACAAATTTAAGAGTGTTGATGACGACCTCTCCTTGATAGCATAGGTTACACAATTGAAGGAGGTGAGTGAGCCCATGAGGGAGTTTGTAGCCAAATTTAATTAACTAGTAAACCAAATTGATGCTACAAAAAGACCATTAGAATAAATGCAAAAATGCTTCTTTATTAATGCACAACACCCAAATATCTATTTACTCCTGAAAAGGGGACCTGTGAATACTTTAGAAGCTACACAAATGTTGGCCATAGAATTAGAAGACGATTTTATTACAATTGGTAAATGGAAAAGAGAAATTCATTCAAACAAACGATAGTCATCTACTTCTTCAGATACCATGATCTAGAGGTTGGAAAATTATATTATCACCCTCAAGAAACAATTGCTTAAAAGTAACTAGTCTTATCAAGATATCTCAATGAAGACAAACTTTCAACTCGGTAACAAGAATCTTCTTCTTCCTCCAACTCGTTAGAGGTTGGCAATAGAAGCCCCTCCTGGAGATAATAAGAAAAATATGTGTGCCTTTCACCTTACCTCTGATCATGATGGGTTAGAATGCCCTGAAATGAAAAAATTTCTACATATGACTACCATGAAAGAAGTCAATGTGGATGTTATTGAAGAAGGTACTTCTTCTAATCAGTATGGAGACTCTGCAAATGGGTACCTTGAATATGAACCTAATGATGATAGAGGAGGAGACATCTACATCAATTTGGATGAGCCTGCCTGTGCCGTTGTTATATGAGGTTAGAAAAATAGCAAAAAAAAAAGGTACTCAAAATTACCCAAAATTTTTGGTTACTAGAGCTAGTGTTACTTCCAAAGGTGAAAATGTATCACACACAATTGTAGAATATTCTCCCAAATCATCAAATGTTTTTTCTACCAAAAGGTCTTCAGGATCCTTTGATATTGTTGAATTCTATAAAAACTCTAAAGTACAAATTTCACAAGCAAAATATTTTAGAATGAATCCTAAGGAGTTGGATAGACTAATCGAGTATGTTAGGTCAGGCCATTCTGAGTCCCATGCGGACTTAGATGAACAAATGATTATCTCTCAAGATTCAACTACTAATGCAACATCCAATAGTAGAACATCCTCATAATGCTCCATAGAGGACAAGTCAAACCCTATCTATGTTTCATTATTTGTGAATGGATTTAGGTTGAATAATTGTATTATTGATTTCGGTGCCTCAGATAATTGCATCCATGCAGAAACTGCTCGAGCCCTAGGATTACATTTAACTAAGAAATTTGGAAAATGCTACTCAATGGAGTCTAAAAAATTCTCCTTGATTGGACAGATCAAGTATGCTCAAGTTTCCCTTGCAACCCACTTGAATAAGAGACTCAAACTCACAATCCTAGTGGCTGACATTCCTGCTAGCTATGACATGCTCATGAGTAGAAGTTTCTGTAAATATTTGGGAGGAGAAATTCAACTAGATTGGTCTTATACTACAATCCTTATTGGAAGTAAGAAAGTGCACCTAGAACCTGAACCTAAAACCAAAATCACGGTGTTAAAATTAGAAGACCCTAATGCACAAATCTTATTTGAAGAATCTGAATTTGGAAATTACACACTTTTCTCTGATGAATATAAAGATGCGAACACTATTGGTCCAAACTTAATATCAAAACTCTCGATGATGGAATTTGATGGAACTTGTTCCAATTTTGGGTCAAGAGTAGGTGTGGTGCTCATTTCTCCTTTAGGTGAAAAGTTTCCTTTTTATTATAAATTAGAATTTGCAAACACTAACAATACAATAGAGTATGAAGCTTTGTTATTGGGACTATTTGAAGAAAGAAATATGGGTATTAAGATGCTCAAAGTATTGGGAGATGTAGAGCTTATTGTTAAGCAGGCACATAAAGTTTTTACAGTAAAAATGAAAGGCTAAGACACTATAGGAATACAGTATGTGATTTTATTGAGTATTTTGACGCCTTTTCGATAGAAGCAGTTCCCAGAGCACTAAATTCCAGGGTTGATTCATTAGTTGTATATGCTTCCTTATTACTCCCGCATCCAGATTTCAAGAACAAGTCTTACAGATTTGAGATGATTTACAAACCTAGTGTTCTTAACAATGTTAATCATTAGCAAGTGTTCAAAAATGATAAGCAGATCTAGGATTTCTTGGAAAATGTTGAAGTCTTTACTCAAACTTTTTTTGAAGGGAGTACTAGTGAATGTAAAGAATTTTGTCCTAATGAAATCCATGACCTGAAAGATAGAGTCATTCACGTGAAGGGTAATACGATTCCTAAGGGATTGGTCTCCTTGGAGGACCTATTTGATCGACATGACCAAGATATAAAAAGGAAAATGAGTGAATCTATCAATAACTCAGGGGAATTATAGTAGTGAACATTGGAGATTCTGACTCCCCTAAGTTGGTTTATATTGGAAAGTGTTCTCCTAAGGAAAGGGAGAAATTGATAGAATTATAAATCAAATACAAAGAGGTCTTCGCCTAGTGTTATGACAACCTTAAAAAATTTATGGGTGTAAAATTCCAGCATCACATACCCTTAAAAGAAGGAATGGGTACTTTTAGGTAGAAATAAAGGAACCATAATCCTAAGGTCACTAATGTAATTTTTAGGGAAATTGATAAGATGCTTAAGGCCAAAATAATATACCCAATTCATCATTCCACCTGGGTAGCCAATATTGTCCTAGTTCATAGAAAGAATGGTAAGATAAGGGTATGCGTGGACTTTAGAAACCTTAATCAGGAATCCTTGAAGGAAAACTACCCACTTCCCATTATGGATCACATTCTTCAGATGGTAGCTGGCTCATAGATGGTGTCCATGTTGGATGGTTTCTTTGGCTATAATTAGATTAGTGTGGTAGGAGAAGATCAACACAAAATAACATTTACCACACCTTGGAGAACCTTCACCTATAATAGGATTCCCTTTGGACTCATTAATGTTGGGGCTACTTTCCAAAGGGCCATGGACTTGTCTTTTGGGGATCTTAGGAATAAAAGCATTGTTATCTATCTTGATGATTTAACTATATTTTCTAAGATGAGGGAAATCATCTGAGATATTAGGAACACATGCTTCAAAGGTGCAAAGAACACAGTATTTCCTTAAACCCCAAGAAGTCGATGTTTGGAGTCTCTAAAGGTAAGTTAATCGGTCACATAGTATCCAAGGAGGGAATTAGAATAGACCTAGAAAGAGTTAAAGCTATCCTTCAGTTGAGTCTTCCTTCTAGAAAAACTAGAGTTAAATCCTTTTCTAGTCAAGTTAACATTCTCAGGAAATTTGTTCTAGATTTATCAGAAATTACTAAACATATAGTGGAGTTGATGAAGAAGAAACAGGTTTTCAAGTTGAATGAAGCTAGTAAGCAAGCTTTCAAGGATATCAAGGAAGCTATTGCTCAGATCACTATTCTATTCTGCCCAAATTTCAAAAAGGTTTTCATCATTTACTATTATGCCTCAGTGCACACCATGTATACAATCTTACTCTTGGACGATGAGAAAAATGTACAAGCACCTATTGCCTTCATGAGTGTACCACTGAAGAAGCATGAGCTCAATTATTCTCAAGTTGAGAAGTATGCATTTGCAGTTGTTAAAGCCGTTAAACAGTTTCACTTCTACATATTACACTCACATCCAATTATGTATGTGCTAGATCTTGCTATCAAGAGTGTTGTACCCCAAATTAATTTTTTTGCTACACTTAGGCATTTTGAAGAAATGGTTAAAATTCTTGTTAAAATTGTCAAAAAATGTCAAAATTGGGAATTTGCATGTCTTGCATGAGGGTCAAAAAACTCAAAAATTTCAAAAACTGACAATTTGGGTCTACTCAGAGTGACCTAGTCTACAAAAGCCAGATCTCAGTTCTTTGACCCTAAAATTTAGGAAATTTTCTAAAAATAGAAAGTTTCTTAAAATAGAACTTTTTCTAGGTTTCTTCTCAAATGGATACTGGCAAAATTTTCTAAAAATAGAAATTCTAACTCCAGGGGTTCAAATTGATTTTGATTGGCTTAAAATACTTCCTCATTAGGCTAGCCTAGCTAGTTAGAATAATCAAAAGACAAGTTTTGCCCTGGTGGGTCTATTCTACTTTTTTAGAAGCAAAAAAGGAGCTTCGAGGTCATTAATGGAGGTTGATCAACTTCCAGGTGTCAAATTCAAGGTCTCAAGCACTGCACAGACCAAGGAGTGACAAAACATGATCAAGGAACAAAGAACGAAGAATGGAAGTTGAAGAATCTTGAAAATGGTAAAATTTGACTAAGTTTGAAGATGTTAGGCACCCCTACCTAGTCTAGGTGCCTAGCCAGTCATGCCTTAGAATTTTTTAGTCTTTGGAAGTCAAAGCAATGGTGAGCACGAGGAACGATGAAGGAAAAGTTGAAATAAAAACTATCTTTGGCTCATAAAGGCACCCTAGGTAGCTAGGGGCGTCCAACTTTTCAAGGCATCAATTGATGGAGTTAGGGTTTGTGCTACCAAGATATTTTCTTAGAATTCAGCAGGATCCACAGTGAATCCATCAGCACGGTCATTGGATCAATCAGTCAGCTGGAATTTGAGATTGAACAGAGAATTCTTGGTAGAGAAGCAAACCACAAATTATGAAAATCATGGAAAATATTCTCTCTGGGAACTTTGGGAGCCCCAGGTAGCTAGGGGTGCTTAGGGTTTTGAGCCACCAGATGTAAAGATTAGGGTTTGCAAATATGCTCATTGTCTTCAGAATTATCCAAGCTTTGCAATGGATACCCCAGCCTGATCATCATACTTGTTTGTCACTAGCAAATTCAGATCAAACGAAGGACATAGTATGAGGGTTCAAGTTGAGAAAATGAAAAATATCATGAAAATGACTATGGGAGTGATGGGCATCCTAGCTCACTAGGGGAACCCAAGGATTTGAGAGCCTAAAAGTTAAAATTAGGGTTTGCACTCTCCAACAACTTTTCTTTAGATTTAGTCCAGCTCTTCAACGGATTCAATGGTGAACTCATCAGATTCACTAATCACTGGATATGTCAGATTGAACAGAGGGAGAAACATGAAAAAAATTGAAAAAGTCAAAAGAAAGTTGAAAACTTAGTAAAAAAATCCAACTCTAGAGGAGTTGGGTGCCCCAATTAGCTTGGGGCACCCAAGCTTTTGACCCCCAAATCAACTTTTCAGGAGATGCAACATCTAGAAGACCCTCCTCAGAATTCATCAAGCTATCTAGCAAATTTGATAGTTAGTTCATCAAGTTAGTCTAGCTCCTAGAATTGCAAATTCATTTGAAGGTTTGAAGACAACGATAAAATTTGAAGAACATGAAAATGGCCAACTCTGGGAGCCATGGGTGCCCCAGGTAGCTAGGATCGCCCATGATTTTGAGGGTCCAGATGATATTTTTAGTTAGAGTTACCTCCAAAACAATCTTCTCAGATTCATTCAGGCTACGCAATGAAGCAGTCAACCAATTCATAACATTCATCAGGAAACTGGGATTGAAGATTGAAGGAATGAGTTTTATTGAGGTAAATTTAGGAAATTTTAGAAAAACGGCTAAGTCTGCTAGCCAAGGGCGTCCAAAGTTCCATGCCTTAGTCAATTTTTCCAAATTTCATCTTTCAACATCAAAAAGTGTCCAAGTTTGATGCACCTGCTCCTGAAGAGTTTTCATAGTTCTAAATTTAGGAAACAAAGCGTTTTTTATCCTAAAATCCTATTTAAGATGGCTTTGTCTTCCATTATTCACAAATTTTAGTAAGTGGTGTCCAAGGCAAGAGGAGGAAACAAATAATTTTCTTCATTTCAAGATTTGAAGGCTAAAACTTGGTGATTTTTTAGAGTTCTCCATATTTTCTAGATCATCTCACACATAGGCTTCCTTTTTCATGCTTTATTTTTCTAGGGCATCAATTTTTAAGAAGAAGGGGGTCATCTTTTTCAATTTTTAGCAATCTGTGTTAGCTTAGTTCATGATTCTCAACAACTTTGGAATTTTTTTAAATTTTCAAGAACCTTCTTTTTCCTCGCATGTCCAAGATATCTTTAGTATTTTCCAAATCTGATCAACTGGGTTCATCCAAAACGTGATTCTGCACAAAACCGAACTCTTAACTTTTTTGGGAAAATCCTAAAATTTTAGGGTTTCTACTTTTCAACCAGCCATCAACATTTTCAAAAATCAGATGATCTGGGTCCCTTTGCAACAAGATTCTACAAAAAACCCATATCTCAGATTAATTTTGAAAAATTTACCAGTTTAAAGAAGGAAAATCAACAAGCTATTTTTAGCTTTTGTGCAAAACTTGTCTGAGCATAGTCAAGTTTATAGTCAAAAGTCAAAAATTTTAACATGCAATATTCTCCCATGGAATTCAGAACCAAGCAGTAGTTGTGTGGTTTGTTTGCAGCCTCAGGCTAAATGTTGTTGAGAAGTGCTTTTCAATACCACCATGGTCAAAAAACATCATTTAGTTGAAGAACGTGAAAATATGTGGTATGAGAAAAAGGAAAAGTATTGGAAAAGAGTTGTACAATATTCTTCCATTGAAAAATTGGGAGAAGTGTCAAAATTATAAAATTTGCAGAAGAAACAGAGGAATGGTAGAAGATAGTTACACATAGGGTAAAAAAAGATATGTTGAAGCAAGATGATATATTTATAAAAGGTCATCACTCCTGTTGTAGAGCCATTGGGATTAGCAAGATTTGATAAAGAAGCTGAAAATGTCAAAGATTTCCTAAGTTCAATTACAAAAGGCGAGGAAATCCTAGAAAAGCAGAATTTTGCTATAGATAGTATTGATGCTCCTGATAGAGAGGCAATTTCCAACTTTTTTTGGTAGATGTGGTTGAGATTTAAAGTAGCAGTGAACTTGAAGATGTCTCCAAGATTTCTTTCTATTCTTGTCTCATCCTTATCCATTCTTTGTGAAATAGAAAGAATCAAGTTGTAACAGTTGGCACTTTCCCTATTTTTTTTGCTTTCAGAGGCCATTAGATGCTTATCTTGTTTTAGTTTTAGAAATAAAGCTTGCATGTTAGAAAGTCTTGGTTGCAAAAGCAAGGAGATTTTAGGGTTCCCTACTCCTCTTCTTGTGTATAAATAAGGGCAGTCTTGCCCATTTTTATTTAACCATGCTTGTGATAACAAAATGTTGAGTCTACTAGTGCCTTCTAATTGTTATTCAATATTGTTCACTTAGTGTAAGAGCAAGTTTGCAAGCCTCTTTTAGCTGCAAGTTGTTGCTCAGTTTCTATGTTATTTGTGTCAATTGTATTATGGTTTGATGGCTAAATTGTAAGCTTATTATTGCTACAATCCTGTTGTCCCATAAGTGTAATCTTTGTTACTTGAAAATTGAGAAAATAAAATCTTATGCCTGCTTTGCTGCTCTAATCTACTATCTCAGATTTCCATTTTATGTGTTATGCTTATATAATATTTATTTTAGATTGCATTGAAAGTATAGTAGATGTGCGTTGGAAGAAAGTTTTTTTAAGTATTTGTGTCAAAAAATCATTCCTTGTTCATTTCTAACTCTCAAGCTCTGTGTTTACTTGAGTAGTTAGAAATGTCATTAGAGTAGGCTTAGTCGTAGTTGAAATTCAAAAGAGAAAATCTTAGCTACGTTGCTTGAGTTTTATAACCTTGTGCTCTTAGCTAAATAAAAATATTGGAAAATTAGTTTAGTTTACTTCTTTACCAACATCAACAAAGAGGGAGCTTCCCCTCCTAATTTGAAGAGCATTTAATTTGTGTATAGTTGTTTGTTTCTAATTTGCATACCAGAGGTGCGAATTGAAACACCAACAGTTTTCTGGTGCCCACCATGGGGCATGAGGCATAAAATTTAAGAAAGGTTATGCTTTATGACACAAGAATGACCATTTGGTGCCCTATTGCATGATCTAGCTAGAATCAATGGGTGATAACAACAATAATGCTAGTAGGAATCCAAGACGTCCACCCCCATTACCTTGGGGTAATGTCATTGGACTTTTTGCTTTGCAAGAACATCATGAATTACCTAAAGGGTCAAGGAAGCACTTTCCACAGTTTTACGAGGATGGAACTCAACATCATGATGATCATATTTCCACTTTCTCAATGACTTGTGCCATCTTGCACGTGACACATGAAGACATCATAGTGTGTCTCCTTGTGCAAAATATTGTTGGGAATGCCACTGACTGGTTCAATCACCTGGAATCGGGAATTATTACAAGCTAGGAAATAATGAGGGAATTTGTTTTGGTGAGATTGAAGCCCGCTGAAGATAGTCATATGTTTCTTTCCGAACTTGCAAATTCAAAGATGGAGTACAATGAGCCCATGAGGGAGTTTGTAGCAAGATTTAATCGTCTTGTTACATGAACTTCTTTTACACTTAATCCATCACTAGAAATTCTGATGAGCTACTTCATAAATGCGTAAGAACACGCCATCGAGCTGGAAGATAATATGATCACCTCTGACAAGATGAGGAAGGATTCAGTCAGACCTCTAGTTCAAAGTTTTGTAGATCCCTAGCTACAAAAGGTAGCCAATGAGATGCTTGCACTACCACCACCATAGTATCAACTTCAACAACCATATCAGCTAAAGAGATATAGTTTTCAACCTTACAACAATTATAGGCCATGGTTGCCAGCTCCACTAAAACAAATGATTGAAGCTGCACAAAATGTTGTATTTTGTTCTTTCCATGAGACTGATGCACATACCAATTCTACATGTCCTAAGAATTTAAGAATGAACCAAATTATGGGACATACTAAGGCTGCACCCAGTTCTAGTTTTGTCCCTACACCAAGTTTGAATGTTTTCTTACCATAGATAGACAACTTCAATGGCAACTCTGCTTCAAGATGCTTTCACAATGAACCCGTTATTAAAGAAGATGAAGACCTCCACCACTACTCTCTTGCAGTAAATAATAGAAGACATTCAATGCCTATGTTTACACATGCTCTGCACTTAAAAGCACAAAAGGGAGAAGAAGAGAGGCAAAGAGATAAAGAACAAATTAAGGAAGTGATTGCAACTTCCACCTCTATAAATTCACAAGAGAATGCTAAAGCGATTGCTCAGGACCCATCCTTAGCAAATTTTGACATTGTAAAATCCATGATGAAGACCAAGGTTAATATTTCATAGCTGGAGTATCTTTGTGATCATCTTGAGTAGTTGGACATAATAATACATGTAAAGAAAGAAGCTTCAATTCAGTCTACATTGCTCGAGTCATCTGTTCCAGTAGAAGAAAAGCCCAAACCTTTCTATATATCTTTGTATATATAGGAGGATTCAAATTGAGCAATTGCATTATTGATTCAAGAGCCTTAGACAACGTCATGCCCCTACAAGTGATGAATGCATTAGGAATTTCGTGCACTAAGACATAGGACAAGTGTTATTCACTCGAGTCTAAATCGGTGTCATTGGTTGAACAATTAAAGGACGCTCAAGTAAGCTTGGTGGCTTGTCTGTAGAAAAAGACAATGATGACTATCCCAATGGCTGACGTTCCATCCAAATATGAGATGTTGAGTCAAATATTTTACAAAGATCTTGGTGGTGCGATGCTGTTAGATTGGTCATTTGCAACCATTCCTATAAAGGAGGGAAAAATAAAGATAGAACTTGAGCCCAAATCTCAATCCATAGTGGTGAAATCCCTAGACCCCCCAGCCCAAATTCTATATTAAGAAACAGGTCTTGGTAATTATGTGATGTTGACAAAGCTAGAAACTAAAGACTAGAACATTGCTTGTCTTGAAAAGAAACTGACAGAGGATACAAATTTATGGAAAATACAACTCGATGGGGGTTGTTCAACTATAGGTTTAGGAGCAGGGGAAATAATAATCACCCCTAAAGGATAGTTGGATCTACTTGCACATTTCTTGCAATCGGATTTCACTCAAGCTAAAATAGAGGCACTTTTGTTAGGCCTCAAAAATGCCAAAGACATAGGAATTGAACTCCTGTGTGTTAAAGGAGATGTGGAGTTGATCGATGAGCCAATCAAAGGATATTTCTAGGTCAAAAAGGATCACCTATGACATTATAGAAATCGAGTTTGGAACGTGATCGACTGGTTTGAAGAGTTTGATAAAAGAGACATCCCGAAGATAAAAGATAGAAAAAATAATGCCTCAGTGGTCTCCACTCCCTTCTTTGCACCATATTCTGACTATTCTCAGGGTGCTTCTATCTAGATGTATGAAGATTTGAGAATCTTCATCCTGAAATATTTTTCTCCTACGATATCCATGAGAAGAGAAGTAAAGCCTTTCAGGGAGAAATGACATCCTTTTGTGATGGAATACATATATATATTTTTTCGTGATGTGTTTCCCCTTTCCATGAAGTTTTTTCATGTTTTAGGTGATTAGGTGTCCTGTTTTAGGTGATTTTTAGGGAAGTTATGACTATTAGGTGATCCTAGGAATTCCTATGATCGGTGACTTAGGAAAAAGTATTGTTCTAGGTGATTAGGAAATGTTGTTGATTCTGATACCCAATGGATAAGGCACTGGTCTATGCTTAAAAGTCCAGAGATTTCTTGGTTCTCCTATGTTGTAAATTCGACATGGTTCCCAGACAGAGCCAAATGTTGTACACCAAATTAAATTTTTTGCTACACTTAGGCATTTTGAAGAAATGGTCAAAAGTCTTGTTAAAATTGTCAAAAAATGTCAAATTTGGGAATTTGCATGTCTTGCATGAGGGTCAAAAACCTCAAAATTTTCAAAAACTAACAATCTAGGTCTACTCAGAGTGACCTAGTCTACAAAACCTAGATCTCAGTCTTTCAACCCTAAAATCTAGGAAATTTTCCAAAAATTGAAAGTTTCATAAAATAGAACTTTTTCTAGGCTTTTCTGGGTTTCTTCTCAAATGGATATTGGAATTTTTTTCTAAAAATAGAAAGTATGACTCTAGGGTTTCAAACTAATTTTGATTGGCTTAAAATACTTCCTCATCAGGTTGGTCTAGCTAATCATAATCATCAAAAGACCAATTTTCCCCTGGTGGGCCTATTATGCTTGTTTAGAAGCAAAACAGGAGCTTCGAGGTCATTAATGGAGGTTGGTTAACTTCCAAGTGTTAAATTCAAGGTCTCAAGAACTGCACAAACCAAGTCTAGTGGAAAAATATGATCGAGGAATGAAGAATGAAGAATGGAAGTTGAAGAATCTTGAAAATGGTAAAATTTGACTAAGTCTAAAGTTGTTAGGCGCCCTTGCCCAGTCTAGGTGCCTAGCTAGTCATGCCTTAGAATTTTTCAATCTTCAAAAATAAAAGCAATGGTGAGCATGAGGAATGATGAAGGAAAAGCTGAAAATTTGAAATAAAAACTATCTCTGGCTCATAAAGGCACCCCAGGTAGTTAGGGGCACCCAACTTTTCAAGGCATCAATTGATGGAGTTAGGGTTTGTGCTACCAGGACAATTTTCTCAGAATTCAGTAAGCTCCGTAGTGAATCCATCAACACGGTCATCAGATCAATCAGTCAGTTGGAATTTGAGATTGAACAAAGAAGTCTTGGTAGAGAAGCAAACCACAAATTGTGAAAATCATGGAAAATATTCTATCTTTGGGAACTTTGGGTGCCCTAAGTAGCCAAGGGCGCCTAGGGTTTTGAGACACTAGATGCAGAGATTAGGGTTTGCAAATATTCTCATTGTCTTCAGAATTATGCAAGCTTCATAGTGGATACCCTAGCCTGATCATCAAACTTGTCAGTCACTAGCAAACTCAAATCAAACGAAGGACATAGCATGAGGGTTCAAGTTGAGAAAATGAAAATCTCATGAAAATGACTGTCTAGGAGTGATGGGCGTCCCAACTCACCAGGGGCACCCAAGGATTTGAGAGCCTAAAATTTGAAATTAGGGCTTGTAGTCTCCAACAAATTTTCTTTAGATTCAGTCCAGCTCTTCAACGAATTCAATGATGAACTCATCATATTCACCAATCACTGGATATGTTAGATTGAACAGAGGGAGAAACATGAGGAAAATTGAAAAAGTCAAAAGAAAGTTGAAAACTCAGTAAAAAAAATCTAACTATGGAGGAGTTGGGTGCCCCAGCTAGCCATAGGAACCCAAGCTTTTGACCCCCCAAATCAAATTTTTAGGAGATGCAACATCCAGAAGACCCTCCTCAGATTTCATCAAGCTATCCAACGAATTTGACAGTTAGTTCATTGGGTCAATCTAGCTCCTGAAATTGTAAATTCATCTGAAGGTTTGAAGAAAGTGATAAAATTTGAAGAATATGAAAATGGCTAACTTTGGGAGCCATGGGAGCCCCAAGTAGCCAGGGATGCCCATGATTTTGAGGGTCCAGATGATATTTTTAGTCAAAGTTACCTCCAAAACAATCTTCTCAGATTTAGCTACGTTACACAACAGAGCAGTCAGCCAATTCACAACATTCACTAGGCAACCAGGATCAAAGATTGAAGGCATGAGTTTTATTGAGCTAAATTTAGGAAATTTTAGAAAAAATGACTAAGTCTGCTAGCCAAGGGTGTCCAAAGTTCCATGCCTTAGTCAATTTTTCCAAATTTTATCTTTCAACATCAAAAAGTGTCCAAGTTTAATGCACCTGCTCCAAAAGGGTTTTCATAGTTCTAAATTTAGGAAACAAAGCATTTTTTTATCCTAAAAACCTATTTAAGATGGATGTCTTCCATTAGTCACAAATTTTTGCAAGTGGTGTCCAAGGCAAGAGAGGAGGAAACAAAGAATTTTCTTCATTTCAAGATTCAAAGGTTAAAACTTGGTGATTTTTTAGAGTTCTCCATATTTTCCATATTAGCTCACACAGAGGCTTCCTTTTTCATGCTTTATTTTTCCAAGGCATCAATTTTCAAAAGAAGGGGGTCATATTTTTCAATTTTTAGCAATCTGGGTCAACTTAGTTCATGATTCTTAACAACTTTTGAAATTTTTTCCATTTTCAAGAACTTTCTTTTTCCTCATATGTCCAAGAATTCTTCAGTATTTCCAAATCTGATCAATTGGGTTCATCCAAAACATGATTCTACACAAAACCCAACTCTCAATTTTTTTTGGGAAAATCCTAAAATTTTAGGGTTTCTACTTTTTCAACTAGCCATTAACATTTTCAAAAAATGGATGATCTAGGTCTCTTTGCAGTGAGATTCTACACAAAACCCATATCTTAGATTATTTTTGAAAAATTTGCCTGTTTGAAGAAGAAAAATCAGCAAGCTATTTTTAGCTTTTGTGCAAAACTTGTTTGAGCATAGTCAAGTTTATATTCAAAAGTCAAGATTTTCAGCATGTAGTATTCTCCCATGGAATTCAGAACCAAGCAACAAATGTGTGGGTTGTTTGTAGCCTCAGGCCGAACATTGTTGAGAAGTGCTTTTCAATACCACCATGGATGGAAAACATCATCTTAATTGAAGAATGTAAAAAGATGTGGTATGAGCAAAAGGAAAAGTATTGGAAAAGAGTTGTACAATATTCTTCCATTGGAAAATTGAGATAAGTTTCCAAAGTATAAAAGTTGTAGAGGAAATAGAGGAATGGCAGAAGATGGTCACACATAGGGTAAAAAAAGATATGTTGAAGCAAGATGATATATTTATAAAAGGTCATCACTCTAGTTGTAGAGCCATAGAGATTAGCAAGATTTGATAAAGAAGCTGAAGATGTCAAAGATTTCCTAAGTTCAATTGCAAAAGGTTAGGAAATCCTAAAAAAGTGGAATTTTGCTATAGATAGTATTGATGCTCTTGATAGAGAGGCAGTTTCCAACTTTTTTTAGCGGATGTGGTTGAGATTTAAAGTAGCTGTGAACTTGAAACTGTCTCCAAGATTTCTTTCTATTCTTGTCTCATCCTTATCCATTCTTTGTGAAAGAGAAAGAATCAAGTTGTAATAGTTGGCACTTTCCCTATTTTTTTTGCTTTCATAGGTCATTCGATGCTTATCTTGTTTTAGTTTTAGAAATAAAGCTTGCATGTTGGAAAGTATTGGTTGTAAAAGTAAGGAGATTTTTGGTTTCCCTTCTCCTCTGCTTGTGTATAAATAAGGGCAACCTTGCCCATTTTTCTTTAACCGTGGTTGTGATAACAAAACACTGAGCCTACTAGTGCCTTCTAATTGTTATTCAGTATTGTTCACTTAGTGTAAGAGCAAGTTTGCAAACCTCTTTTAGTTGCAAGTTATTATTCAGTTTCTATGTTATTTGTGTCAAGTGTATTCTAGTTTGATGGCTAAACTGTAAGCCCATTATTGCTACAATCCTGCTATCCTAGAAGTGTAATCTTTGTTACTTGAAATTTGAGAAATAAAATATTATGCCTACTTTGTTGCTCTGATATACTGTCTTAGATTTCCATTTTAATTGTTTTTCTTATATAATATTTATTTCAACTTGCATTGAAAGTACATTAGATGTGCATTGGAAGAAATTTTGTTTAAGTATTTGTGTCAAATTATCATTCCTTGTTCATTTCTAACTCTCAAGCTCTGTGTTTACTTGAGTAGTTAGAAATGTCATTAGAGTAGGCTTAGTCGTAGTTGAAATTCAAAAGAGAAAATATCAGTTATGATGCTTGAGTTTTATAACATTGTGCTCTTATCTAAACAAAAATATTGGAAAATTAGTTTAGTTTACTTTCTTTAAGCAACATTAGCAAAGAGGGAGATTCCCCTCCTAATTCGAAGAGCAGTTAATCTATGCATAGTTATCCATTTCTAATTCACATACTAGAGGTGTGAATTGAAACGCCAACAAAGAGCATCCTTACTCAACAATATATTGGTTGTAATAGAAGAGAAAGATGGAATGAAAAGGTGCAAGAATATGACCTAGATTTTAAACTTACAAAACTAGTCTGGGGTAGAGGACTATGTAAATTGATGGTAGAAGATCAGGTCAAGAAAGAAGATGAAGAAGACCTCCCTCTAGTATTGATAGTTAGCCTTCAAGATGAATGGTTCTCAGACATAGCTTATTATCTCACTTACAGAGAATGTCCAAAGCATCTGTTGGGAAATAAGAGGAGAAATATTGAATTGAAGGCAACCAAATACGCCATCTAGGAGGACACTTTATAAAAAAGAGGGTTAGATGGTGCATTCTTAAAATGTGTGAAAAAAATTCATCAAGAAATGTTGTTGGGAATATTTCATAGTGCTTGGTGTGCAAAAGACATTTCTCCTCCACTGTAACCACATTCAAGATCCTAGGACATGATTACTATTGGCCAGGTATGTTCAAGGATGCGTACTATTTGGTAGCAAGATGTGAGAAGTGTAAACTATTTGTAGGCATACCTCAACTAGCAACACTTCCACTTAGGCCTGTGGTGATTAATGGACCCTTCCAACAATGGGGCCTGGATTTGATAGGGCCTATTAGTCATCAATCGAGTGGTGGGCGCACTCATATCCTCACTGCAATAGATTACTAAACGGGTTTAGGTGATTCTTGTGAAAAGGGCAACTTCAAAAGTGGTTTGTGACTTCATCAAGGAAAACATCTTAGTTAGGTTTGGGGTACCTCATAAGATAGTTACTAACAATGCTACTAGTTTTTTCTCCAGTGAGATCTCCCTTTTCTGTTATGATTATGGAGTTTCTTTGTCTCACTCAGCTGATTATTATCCTCAGGGAAATGGTCAAGCCAAATCTAGTAATAAAAACCTGGTCAATATCATTAAAAAATTAGTGGATGAGAACCAAAAAGATTGGCACAAGAAGCTTTGTGAGGAATTGTACGTAGATAGAACGACCCCAAAAAAGGCCATAAGAATGTCTCATTTCAAGTTAGTGTATGTAGTAGGAAGTGTCTTACCTCTCCCATTGGAACGGTCAGTGTGCAAGCTACAAAATGCAATAGAGGACCAAGAGTTCCAGGATGCTTTGGAGAGGAGGATTTTGTACCTAGCAAAGATTGAAGAGTAATGTAATGAAATGGTGGATAGGATTTCTATGCATCAATTCAAGGTTAAGAAAATTTTTGATAAGAAGGATAGGCCGAGGAAATTTATGATTAGAGACTTGGTATTGCTATGGGATAAACGTAGAGAGCCGAAGGGTGCACACAAAAAGTTTGATGCTCTCTAGACGGGTCCATTCAAAGTTACTTAGGAATGTAGTCCTAACACTTTCCACCTGACTTATCTTGATAATACTCCTCTACCCATACCATATAATGGGCAGGGTCTCAAGCTCTACCAGATTTGAGTGTCCTTCAGGGCTTTCCTTGTACATAGTTAGTTTAGGCTGCTACTTCAATTTTGGTGTCTGAGAGTTCTTTGTCCAAACAATGTTAATGACTCATTCCCCGAATGGATAAAGCAGTGATCATGTAAAGTGAAATTCTAGGTTCCTTTATTCATCCTCACTAGTCTTCATCCCCAGTCAGAGCCAATTGTTACCACACTTTTTGTCATTCCTCAAAAACTTTTTTTCTACCCAAATTTTGGCTAAGTCTCATGTTGACGACATTTTGACCAGTTATCGTAACCATGTCTGTCACTACTTGATTTGTTAAAACCTCTTCATTCCTTGGCACAATGGTCTGCTTTAAGTTTTGTTCTATCTTTCATGTGGTGGTGTTCATCGAAGTTATGTGAAATTTTGTAAGTCCCACTTTGGTCATTATCTGAGTTATTTTGACATTTCTTCAAGTTTATGTAAGTTTGGCAGTATTTCACCAAGTTAGAAAAACTCTTTCTTTTGCGACCACAAAGATAATGGAGGTTTCAAAGATGTCTTAAAGTAGTTATTTAAGCATTGGTGGTGTTTCACATTGGTTATAGAACTCATGGTGGTGTCCGCCAAAATTATATGAACTGCCTTTTTTATTGATAAGGTAGTCGTTTTCTTTCAAATTTTTAAAAAGTAGTTATAATGAGGTGATGATGTGAAAGGTCACATGCACCAACATGAAAAGGGGTATCATTAAATGCATATGTAATTACACATTTATTGTGAAGGGATAAAATGAAATTTGAGCTAATTAAGAAGAGCATAATTCAACTACGACACTGGGAAATACGAAAGGAAAGCATGCCTGCACAAACATTGTTTCTTGGATTCCACAATTGTTTGAGGTATTTCTTTCCCTTCTTCGTTCAGTAGCTATTTATAATTGTAGTTTGGATTCAAAATATTTTTAGCATTACCATCTATTTTAGTGTAATTACACAGAAACCCTAGGGTTCCAGTCATAATGAGGTACAAATACTAGAGTTATGAATACATTTTTGGGTTAACTTGCACCATGCTAGAAATAGGGGATACTAAATTAGGGAAGGTGAAGTTGGATGAATTTAGGGAAAATTTTAGCAAATCAAATCCACCACCGATCACATGACAAGTTTTCACTAGTGGATTAATTGAGGTAGCAACATTCCCCATAGAAATTCAGTGCCCAAACTTGGTCATTGAATGTATCAGGCATTATGATTCCTAGACTTGTGAAATTAGAATGAAAGATAATAGACTGGTGGTCAAAATTCAAAGAACCACCTTTGCCTCATGTCTAAGAATCCTTGAAAGAGAAAATTTCTTGGCCCTAGATTTCACCAATTCGTAGATTGAGTTCTCAGTTAAGAAGGGCTTCTATCGAAATGAAATGTCAAAGAATTTGTTAGCAAAACCCAAGAGAGGTAAATCCCAGTTGCCAAGGAATTTACATAGAAATCAGTTTGTTGAGGAAATATTAGATATTGTTATGTTGTTGCACAGCCTGAGAGGAAATGAGGACGTGCACAGTTTCCAAGATTGGATGTATTTTTCATCCAAATTATACTCAAGGGGAACCAGTTTTTGGACTGGGTGCAACTTATCAGTGACAGGTTGCATAACTTACTTGTATTCTTTACAATTAACAAAAATTTTCATGTCTTTATATTTAATCTATTCCATTGCTATTACTAGACCCTAGCCAGGTTTGAGACCAAGCGACCTTCCCTGTGATGAGGTCCCAATCTTCAGATATTATGATAAGTTGCAGTTGAGAAAGAGTTTCCTTGATCACAAAAGGATATATGACACCTTCAATATGAGGATGACCGAGGAATTTAGGGGAAGATTGAAATGAGACTCACCCCAGAAGCCATTCAGTTTGTTGGTTTATATGGGAGTCACTTCATTCAATTTCAAAGGTTTTCTTACATACGATTTGGCAGTTTTAGTGGCTTTCCTCTAAAACTCCCTAGGTATGAAGATAAGTTTATAATGATTGAAGTCCACAAAAAACTTGTTGATGTGAATAAGAGCTTCCAAGAGCGCAGAAGGGTGACCATTCAATTTCCTATTTGGCCCTTTCACTTTCAATTCCATGGAAGATGCTTTGAATATTGAAAGAGAAATGTCTAAATACACTCAACAATTTTATAATGAATGCTTTCCCTTTGATATTAAAGATTATGTTAAAACAAAATTTAAACTAGGACCTGATTTCTATAATTTTCCTAACCTAGAAGATTACTAGGTTGATTGTTTTGATGAATTTGAAGTTAGAAGAAGAAGCTAGATGAGGTTGTCTCTGAGAAGAATAGTCACATTTGGTTTAGATTAGGATGTCTAGGGCATTGAAGATGATGGATTGGATTTATTGGATCCAATCTTCACAGAGCTTATATCTCATCAAACCATCATTTCTATGGATTGGAGTAACAAGGAAATTGAAACAATTGAAGCAAGAACTAAAAATTTTCTACAGAGGACACAAGAATGGGTTGCTAAAAAGAAAAAAAAGTAGTCTCATCCTCAGACTAGGTCACAAGATACTCAACCTACAAGAGGTAGCAACCAACCCCCTGTAATTTTAGGGACTTCTGGGTTAGCTTCACAACAAATGTTATCAAGAGCTTGAAAGGTGATGGTGATGATGATATTCCTGAGAAAAAATTGTTTAAACAGACCTGTGGGGAAGATATCCTTGATCTACCTCAACTAGATAAAGATAAAGAGATTGTTGAGGGTGAAGAAGATTTGGGTAATATTGTAATCAATACCTCCTCCTCATCACACCACTCATTTCCTATCAGAGAAGTAAGTGAACCTCTAAGAACTCAGCCTTCTTCACCTTCATCACCAGATGTGTGAACTTTCAATCCTCCAACAAACAAGTTGTTATTTGATTCTTCTAGTTCTAAGGTTGGCACTATTCTTACCACTCCGGTTTGGTTGGAAGATACATTATCAAAGAAAAGGAAAGCAATACAATTAGATATACTAAAACAAGATATGGTGATTCAACTCCTTTAGAGGACTCCTAAGTCCAAAATATTGAAGACTACCGCCAGATTGATGAAAGATGATAGTACAGGGAATTTGTGTTTAGAATTTTCTAGCCCTACTACACCGAAGGAGGTCACTCAAGCAACTACAAGTGACTTTGATATTACTAGGATAAACTTAGGACCCTCTACGAGAGATGGAGATGTGCACAACTTTCAGGTATGAATAGCTACGTTGGTTGAGCAATCCAATAAAGATGAAAAGAGGAAAGATGAATTAAAGAACTAGGTTAAGGTTTTAACTAAATGCTTAAAGTCAATCTTTGACTTTCCCCCTCAACCAATCTCTCAAGTAGAATCATCCTTTGATCTGACGTCAATTATGGGAAAGGAGGCAGTAAGCAAGATGAAAAGTTTCAAGGTATTTGGAAAGGTTGTAGAAGATTGGAGCAATGGCATAATAAACAAAGGCAATCGAATCATTTTAGACTCGCTAAAGATTCACCAAAAAGCATACGCCTTGTAAACTGACATGGAGAAGGATATTGTTGCCACTAAGAAAGAAGTATTATGGGCTTAGTACCTAAACAAAATCAAAGGAATGCTGAATATGGGAATGGAGAGATTGGCTAATGAGCAGATCATTCCAATGTTGCTAACGAACGTTGCATGATTTGGAACAAGAGCATGGAATGAAAACTCCAGGTTACTAAATAGGGTTTACAGGAATTCAATAAGATGTTAACTAAAAGCAACACAATCATCAGGGAGGTCCATAAGAATCTTATGGCACTCAGTTTACAACTTAGTTTCCAAGGAGGTGGTAGTAATGAAGATGTTGGAGTCCTAAAAGAAACCTTCAAGAAAATGATTGATGAGATCTTTTGCTCCCAGTATTTTGATGCTAAAACTTTGAGAAAATTTAGTGGGGTAGACTTAGTCTGATTTCAAACAACTGGATTGGCAGGGACATATGATCAAAGAATTGAAGTTTCTCATGATAACCATCTGGCCTGGAAGTTATGAATGTGAAACATTACTATTCCTCAACATAGGGAGCTGCCACCTACTGCAAAGGCTTTCCAAGCTTTGAGAAAAAGATACACTTCATCCAAAGAATCTAGAAGTGAAATGCCACCATCATGACTTTTTAGTTGCTTCTCTTATTTCTTTATCATATTTTGAAAAGAATTTACATTTTTGGGTAGTTATGGGTGAAAAGAAGCGATTCCTCACCCACTTATTTATATTTGTATTTGGAGCGAAAAAATCTCTCTAGTTAATTTTCAAAGAACCTAATATTATACACTTTGAATATAATTATGCAAACCCTGCAAATTGAAATCACTAGTTGTCTATGTTCATCTAGTTTATGGAGATTATTTGAAAATCTTAGATATGTGTGTTTAGGTTTTTCTCTCATGTATATGCTTATTCCTGTGTGAATGTATATGCATTTATATCTATGATCGATTTCATTTTTAGATAATATTGGGTTGGTATATATATTTGATTATTTTATGCAAGTTGGTCTTTATGCCATTGTTTATAGTGTCCCTTTATTGCATCTGATATTGGAAATATTTGTGGTATTGAGTTTTAACCTTTACTGCTTTTTGGTTAAAATCACACATTGGTTTCATTTTCAGTTCATTTTAAATCATTGAATATTATATGAGGGAGTTGTACCTCTTCAATTCAGAGGGTGATTGATTTCCCAAAGAGAGAAGTTATCCAGAGCTGTTGGAAGCAGTCAAACATTTTGAGCAAGGAGTCAATATCATTAAGTGAAACCTCAAGGCGCACAATCTATTAGCCAACATGGTTTAGGGTAATAAATTTAGGGTTTAGGTTTTAGGGAACTTATGATGGAGGGTTCAATGTTTCGTGTTTAGGGTTTAGTATTTAATGTTTTTGACTTAGGATGGTTTAGGGTTTAAGGTTTGACATATAGTGTTTAGAGTTTAGGGCTTAATATTTAGGGTTTAGGGTTTAGGGTTCATGATGCAGGTTGAGGGTCTACCTACCTCTCTCTCACCTCTCTTCCTCTCCCTCTCTCCCTCTTTCCCTAACTTTCTTTCCCTCCCTCTCTAACCCCCCTCTCTCTCTCCCTCTCTTCTCTCTCTATCTCTCACCTCTCTACCTCCCTCCCCTCTCTACCTCATACTCTCTCTCGTCGCTACCTCTCCCTTCCTCCCTCACTCTCTCTCTACATCTCCCTCAAACCTCCATTGCAGTCTCTCTCTCTCTCCCTCTCCCCCTCTCTTCCTCTCTATCTCACCTCTCTATCTATATTTCTCTTCCTCTCACTCTATATCATTCAAGGTTTAGGGTTTAGTGTTTATGATAGAGTATTTAGAGATTAAATTTATTTTTTAGGTTTTAGCATTAAATTATTAATGTTAGGTTTTAGGGTTTAGGGTTTATTATGGAGGGTTAAACTTTAAGTTTTTATGGATTAAATTTATTTTTTAGGTTTTAGTGTTAAAAATTATTAATGTTAGGTTTTAGGGTTTAATATTTAGAGTTTAGGGCTTAGGGCTTAGGGTTTAGGTCTTAGGGTTTTAGGGTATACAATTGATGATGGAGGGTTTAGGGTAGAACCTACCTCTTTGTCTCCCCTTTCTCTACCTCTCCCTCCCACCCTCTCTCCCTTTCTTCTTCTCTCTACCTCACCCCTCTATCTCTCTCCCCTCACTATCTCTCCCTCTCTCCCTTCCTATGTCTCTCTCTTTGTCACTCCTTTGCTCTCTATTTTTACCTACCTACCTCTCTCCGTCACTCAATATCTCTCTTTGCATCTTTGTCTATCTTTCTTTGTGTGCGTGTCTATATTTCTCTCCTTCCTTACCTCCCTTCCTTCCCTCCTCTCTCTCTCTTCTCTAATTGTCCTTGTCTCTTTTGATTGGAATTCTCCATGCATGCTATAACGCGAGTGCATTATAACATACTCACAATTTTAGGAGACAAAAAAATGATAAAAAAGACATGAGGTCCCCATAATTTAGGACCAACACACTCTTTTATTTTCTACATTTTGCATATTATTTGACAAAGAAACACTTTTTTCGTGGTGTTGAGGATATATCAATCATTTCTTGCATATTCCACTACCATTTTTTGTTTTCTCAACATAGAAGAAAAATATTACATGGTTTTAGGCCAAATTTGGTTCTATGAACTAATATTTCCATGCTTTAGTGTTGGAATGTTAATTATCATGTTTTTTCTTTGAATTTGATAGTATAGAATCATTTTTTTCATATTTTTTACTATTTCTATTATATTGATATAGAATTGAACATTTAATACAAAAGAAGTTGGAAAAAATTTCCAATTTTTAAGGTGTGTGAAGCCAAAAGCGAAGAAAACATAATTGTGCATAATTATTAAAATCGAGACCCAAATTTTAAGGTACGCTCTCTTTGTCTTTCTATGTTTTGTGCATACCACCTTGTCACCATTGTTCATGTGCTACATATCATACAATTCCTAGTGATAAATGTATTGATTGAGGATTTGTATATTTCTAATGATTATCATATACTGCTAAGACTTAGTCATCTTTATTCTATCACTTGTGATATACCTATAATACATTATACACACATTAGAGGAGATACACATACTTCACTTATTTATGATCATTCTATAGTCTATACTTCTTATGTGAAGAATGATAGTAGTATGATTATGTACATCATATTCTATGTTTTTTACCACCTCTCCATATGCATCAACTTATGACACTAATACTATGAGAAATACACATAATATACTTATACCTTATATGTCTATAGATGACACATATTATGTTGAAATTATATGGCATAACGCTTATGATTTGAAACATGTTTCTCATCTCATACTAATCCTATCCCTATTTCTAATTTTTATGCCTTTGTTATGTGACAAAAATTAATCCTATACTTAGGCATGCACAATTGAGGTGTGAGTTACATGAACATTGATCTCTCCAAAAAAGTTAATTAAACCTATGATGTCTTCTTGGATTGTGACCTAGCTACTTCATCCATATATACATTTGATAAATTTGCATTTACATCTATGGATCTTTCTTCATGTGCTTCTTTAGATTCATCCATAAATATATAGTTATTTTTCTATCTTTAATTGCACCTACCTAGCACACCCATGGAATCAAGGCTTGATTATTCTATCTTTAGTTGATTATTAAACTTGGTAAATTTACCTATGATAGTCCTAAAAAGATTATGATAATCCTAAGAGACCTACGATAGTCGTATTTACTTTATTTCTATACAATTTTATGCCCTAATGACACCAACTCTTCATGTTTCATATTGGACTACCCTAGGAAACTACAAATATTTAGTTTTATAATCATTTAGTTACTTTAATCATTGGTTACTATGACTATCCCATGGATGTTATAACTATTTTAGCATGTGGAAATTTAAGAATAAGTGATTTCAATGATTTTTAAAAGGTGTCAAAATTAGTTTTGAAGGTTATAATGGAAGTTTTAAGGGATTAGTTTGAGATTTATGTATGAGATTTCTTTGTTCTATTATACCATGATGGAACTAACCTTTATGTCTTATTCATGATACATATAGAATTCATCATCATACTAAGGAAATGACGAAAGAATCTAACACTGGATGAGCATGAGGAAGAAAATATGAAGAAAAGAGAAATAATGAGGCTAATTCATGAAAGTAGGAAATTAAACACCATAAAATAAGACATAGCATTCATTTCCAATTGAAAATGAACATGAAACATCCACTCAAGCTAAGAGATAAAATTAGTTGGTGGTGCAAAGGAAATTAATGCAAAATTGTGCAATGAGGAAATTGAATCCCAAAGTTGGAGGCACTCAATTTTTCACATCTCAAGTTGAAGGAATGCCATTTTTCTAATGTCAAGTAGAAGATACATCATCTTTCACATCTCAAATTGGAGGCACATAGTTTTTCACATCTCAAGTTGAAGGTAGACCATATTTTCCATCTCAACTTGAAGGTACATCAGATTTCCATCTCAAGATGAAGGTATTCCATATCCCATCTCAATTTAATATTGAAAAAATTCCTAATTTTGAGGAAAATTTACCATTGAGAACACCTCATAGAATTCTACATAGAAATTCTAAGTTTATAATTAATATTGATGAGAATGTTTTGAAACCAATGGTTGATAATATTCCTAAATGTATTTGTCAAATATATGCCAATAAGATATGATTTTTATTTTTAGAAGTTAAATGAAACTGAAAGATGTCAAATATTTGTTGAAATGATGAGAAATATAAAATTTAGGCCAATTATGAAGATTCTTGGCCTAAGATCATCAAATTCTTCAAGTGAAAAATCTATTATAAAAATATAACGAGTACATATGAGAGTGTGGGTTTCACTTCATGCACCAAAGATAGTAATGTAACACGTGTCATTACATCAACAATAGTAAGCACTCAAACAAAGAAAGCTTGCCTCATTAGAAAGATAATTCAAGAATATTAGAAAGATAATTCAAGAATTTAAATTAAGAAAAAAAAATCTAATAAGAGTCATTGGAAGGCATGAAAGAGTGGAGGATCCAAATAGCAATTAATTAAGGGAATTCTCTAATAGACTTCCATGAAAAGATAAACCAATTGTTGAAGCCTTGAGATCCCTGATTGAAGAATTTTGAAAAAATAACACAAGGTTATCTCCTAATCAAAGAGATATTGTAATAAGGAGAATTGGTTGTCAAAATTGTGACCCACATCCAAAGCATTTTTTGGATATCACTCAAACATAATTTTTCTCCAAATTCTAGAGATGTAACCTCAAATTAAAATTAGTCAAAGGTATTTTTAAAATGGAATTTTTTTATGTCAAAATAAATCACACACAACAGATTGTTGTTGTAGAGTAAATATTGAGTTTTCTAATAATTATGCTTTTTATCATCATATATGTGTAGATTTGTATATTGGCAATATTTTAAACAAGAGTGTAAGATATAGGCTACACCTAGATCTTCGAGAGATTTCATATCAAACATTTTATTTCAAAGATTGGATGGTCAATTATTCTACAATAAATTATGTTTGGATGGAACTTGTGAAAGTTGTGGTGGCTTACAATATTTTCCAAGAAGAAAAAGGTGTGAATTGGTCAGTGAAAAGATACCAACGTATCAATTTATGTCTATTTTTTGAGAGAATATAACTTGTATGAGTACATGCAAGGCATACGCATAGATCTTGATGATTGGAATTGAAATTCAAGTTATGCAAGGACATGTTTCCAGTTGGTACCAATGTTTCATTTATTTAGTTTATAGGGAACTACACACTACAACCATAGAATGAGGTACAATCACAATATTACAACTCCACATAGGTTGCTATGTTTGTGCATATAGTGTTGATTCATGCATGTGACAATATAGAGGAAGAAAGGAAAATCTTGAGGGAGTATCATTTTTATATCAATGATGATCACACACATTCTATAGAGTTTTTGCAAGGTTGCTTTCAGATGTTCTACTATGAGTTGGCTAGTAGTCCAACATATAATTTGGTCAAAATATCATATGGTTAGATAATTATGCATCACAATTCAAGAAATCACAAATATTCTAGTAGTTGAGTAGGATGTATAAGATCATTGGTGTTTAGCATATGTGTAATTTATCAGTAGTTAGGTATGGAAAGGGGGAGCATGTGATGGTGCAAGAGCATGCATTAAGAGAGCCTTAGTATGAGAAGAGTTGAAGTAAAAAGACAATAAAAAATTGATTATCATTGAATGGTGTAAGAATACAATGGGTCCAAGTAATGAAGATAAGTCTATATTTCATATTTTTTTTGGTTGGTAGATGATACTAACATTGCGAAATATGAGGATTTTCGTACATTGATAGGATCGAGTGAGCTACACTCTTTTAGAAGCTCAATTGCTGGTTTAAGGTGTATTCATACGAGGAAAATCCAATGTTCTTTTGTTCTCAATGCATAGATTAGGATTGGCATGAGTGTGAGTCAAATGAGTGGGTTGATGAATGGTGTATAATATTTTTAAGCCCACTTGAGATGTATCAACTTCCAACAACACTACAACTCATAGAACCTAGCCTACATATACATAGGATCTTGGCTACATATATACCGATGAACCTAGCATATTAGATAAAGTATGCTTGATTGGACCTACCTTAATGATCTAAGAGAAAACAACAACACTACCTATAATGTGATATAAAGACTCTTTGAGAAAGGTTCTTAAAGGTTTTATAATATTTATTATGATTAATAAAGGATGCACATTGTATAATTTAGCAACTATAAATAAAGGAAACTTATCAATATTCCAAACAATAAAATTAATAGATAATGATACATTGAAAATAAGATACTCTATATTCAATTATTTTCAAGGATTTATTTTACATATGTCCTATATCAATAAAAAATCAAATATACCCTCCATGCTACAAATGAGAAATAGAAATCAAACTTCTTTTATTTATAACTATTATTTTCTTAACCTCTTATTCTTCTCCCTTAACTTACAATAAATATATATAAATCACTATATCCCCTATTATATATGTCATGTAATGACAAGGGTGCCTACCTTGCACACTCAATTGGTCACTAAAATGAGGGTTTGGGTTTAAGTTATGTAGATTGAAGATGAATGATGTAAAACCCCGTCCCACAACCTAGAGGATGATACAACACTGCGGAAGCACAACTAATTTTTTTTCTTAAAAGGTAAAACAAGACGAGTAAAGTATCCTACTCTAACCACATACATCCTCTAGGCTACGCAACGCGTCTACATGTGAACACCATTACTTATAAAATTTAAACCAACCATAGCATATGAATATTAAACTCAAGATACAACATACAACAAAGCATTAAACCATTGCAAGATAAATCTAACACATAGAAATGTATTGAACATATTTCCATAGATACAACACCACATAACATCCAATACACCATTAAATCCAATAATGAATAGATCATAAATATTATTAAAATTACATCACAAAGGTTCACCTCGATACAAATGAGGTACTAAAATTATACATAATGATCCACAGTTACAATGAAGAAAGAGAAGAACAACTCCAGAGAACCACATGAGCTCCTCGAACAATAAGATCCCGCCATCACGAACAGGAAGAGAACTCAACAGTATAAGACGCACGCCACCCAACCATATGGTACCCGTAGGCCCAACCCCCGTGCTAGGAGATAGTAAAAGGTAACCAAGACAATCCTACTACCTCTAGACACAGGCCATATACGAAATACTCATGGTAGAGGTAAATAAGAACAATGGTCACATTGCTTCCAGAGTCACTAAATCAATTAAAAACATAATACAAATAAACCGACTGTTGTCATAGGAGGACTATCATCACAATGGTTGCATTGGTTATCCAAAAGAGATCTTCCTAGGTCCCAACCCCCCTCTAGGGTTATCTTGGTAACCTCTTACGAACTCTGGCCCCACATGCACACCAGAGCGGAATCAATTATCTTTCGAGAAGACAAGATAAAAATTGTTCCATTCTAGGCCTTCCCGACTCATCTCAAGTCTAACACAAGCCCTTGAGCCGATGAGCGAGGCTAAATTAAAAAGTTAATGTATTACGCTACCCATTCCCCTAAAAATAGGTTATTTAATTTCCACTGGTTAAATTGACTCCCACACGAGTTGTCCTGGGACCACTTTGTGTCCTGACCCTCGTTGAAAGCCACTCCTCTATCGACAACACATAAAATCATACCACACCCAAGGGTAGACAGTGCACTAAAACTGACCACACATAATCAACACACCTCAAAAGGTAACACATCCCTACGGATGTCCAATACTGAATCCCAATATGTGCACTAACCAAGAAAACTCAAAGGGTGAACTAAATTTACAACAACCCCTTTTCACAAATACAACTCTAGAAGACTTAGATTTTCCACAACATCAAATACTCCCCCTAGTACACAATTACAGAAACACATGCTTTTATAAATACAACTTCTAGCAATTAAAGAAATGCTATCATTCGGATTTCCTAAATCCATTACAATCAATTGCGCATATTTAAAATGCACCATTAAATATAATTCCAACTTACAATTTCAACAGCGAATAAAACTAATTGTTCATCTTCTAGTTTTCACAAGTGCTCATAAAATTAACTCAATTTTCCTCAATAAAAATAAATCAATCATATTTATTTAGCTAACCATGTTTACAAATATCTATTGTAAAATTCAAACATTAAATAAATATATTTAATATGCATATATATATATATATAATTAAATGTAATTATATATATACATATAAATATATTATTTAATTATTAAATCACTTATAGGTTAAAAGCACCCCATTTATTTAATATTACAAATTCATTTCCTCACAAAATTATTTTATTGATCAAATATAGCATTATATTAAAAATAACACACACACATATATATATACATTACATATAACATATATATATAAATAATATATATATATCACATATAATATATATATTATAAATATAACATATATATATAAATAATATATATATTACATAGAATATACATATATTATAAATATAATGTTCGTATATTTTAATTTCCAAAAAAATGAAGTATGAAAATCACTGTGGCCACGTTTAAAACTCCGCGAACTATACAATTACTGTAGCCACGTACTATACAACCTTCCCCTCACTGGGAAGCGTGGGTAAGACAAGGCAGCATCGGTTGCCTCACAGCGCCAACCCTCCCTCAAGGGGAGTCGATGCTGGGATAGCTAGCGCTTCCCCTCAATACATATACAAAACTTCCATTCCAATGAAAAAAAGTCGCAAATTTCGCCGTACAATGATTTTGTACAATTTTGCTTAAAATAAAATTTCCTCAGGAAATTTACAATGTTTAAAATCAAATACAATATTTATATAAGATATATATATATATGTATATGTACATATATATTTAAATATATATGCATATATATATATATACATATGCATATATATATATATATATATATATATATATATATATATATATATATATATATATATATATATATATATATATATATATATATATATATATATATACATATAAATTAATCCAAGCACTGGTTAAAATTGTGCAATAATTTTTCACAAAAGAAGTTTTCTACAGGAAACCTCAGAGATTTCATTTTCCCAACAATTAAAAGAAATAGGGAAACCAAAATAAAATGAAGGTTTTTCCACAGAGATCTATAATTACTTTTTGTATCAATCTATTTCAAATGATCAATTTACACAGAGGTTTAACTTTCACGACAATCTTTTAAAAGAAAGAAACAAGAGCTTCTACAGTATTGAATTTTTTTTCCTAAACATTTCCAAATTGCATTACAGTAATATAAACAACTTTTCAATTCAAAATTCACAAAAACAATAAAGAACCTGTTCCAGAAGAACTGTTGCCCTAAGAATTGTTGTTGAGCTTCTCTGTAGCTTCAAAATGCCAATGTTGCCAAAGCTTCCTCTAGTAAATTTGCCACTTCCAGAAAACACAACAATACTACAACCAAGAATTCTACAGCAAGATTCTAAAATAAAATCCTCAGAGAGATCCACAAATTCCTCACCAATTTTCAACCAAAACCAAAACTCTTCCTGTGAAACAACTTTCTTCCCTTTTTCCAATATTTCCTCTGAGAATCAATTTACAACCATAAGATAAAAAATTTCTAATTCATAGTTATCCCAACAAAATATCTTTTCCCTCAACAACCCCAGATATTTTCCAACCTCATGCATTTAAAATAAAATAAAACAATTAATATATTTCAAGAAATTTAAATAATCTTATTTATTTAATTCCCATATAATTTAATAATTAATTTTTTTTAATAACATAACTAAATTAAATTTATTTATTTATTTATTCTAAAGCCTTCACAACAATAATTCAATTAATTAAATATTTAAATCAAATACACATTTAATCTACCAAATTAAACTTGCACAATCATAAAATACCAAGACCAACATGGATAAGGAACATGACCAACACACGGACTGACGACACACTGTGCTAGGGTAAAGGTTTGACAAGGTTAACCAATTACTATTTCCCAATCAACATTACTGTTGAGTAGTGGACACACTTAGACCTGTGAATCCAAGTGGAGCCGATGTTCTTTACCTATTCACTCAAACATACAAATTAGAGTACACATTCATAATAGCCGAGGTGTTAGGAAAGGAACTCTAGCAATCATATCTCATTCTTGTATGTTTCCATATATTCAATGGTACGATGCCGCCCTTTCCACCTATCCTCACAACATGCTACTGCATCACTTAACTACTCAATAAATCTCTACATCATAATAATATCAAAACAATGTGCATCATACTCACAAAAGTACCATCAGAAGCTCTTGTTTCATCTTCCTCTTCAGATTCTTTAGCTAGACTACCTACACATTCCAAGTGAGAATGGAGGGGCACTACAAATGAACCCCTTTCAAATGAATTGCTTTTGGGAGAAATACCCACCTACTATTTAAAAAATAAATTATTTATTCTATTTTGGTCGAAAGTGTGACATAGGTTTGTACTTTTATTAGGCTAGTAGATTTAAAGTTGAAAATTTTAAGTGGAATAATGGTAAGTTCAATTTTATTTCCTAGAAATAGCATTTTGAGTTTGAGTGGCAACTCCAGTTCATCACTTTTATTAGTCTTATTGTATAATGCGAGAACAAGGTTTGGTTTGATTTCAAGTAGCAATTTGAGTGCACATAATAGTATTATTACAAGCATAATACGACCACAAAAGAATGACAATAGTCCTAAAGAAGGTGAATTTAATATTGGAGGCAACAACAATGTTTTTTTACCTAACACAATAAAAAGGCTCAATTTAAACACAAAAATTACAAATTTGATATTAAGATGAAATGAAGTTTATGAAAATTATCAAAAACTATAGAAAAATACTTTATAAATTTTTAGATAAAATGGTACAAACAAACTTGATAATATTTTTGCAAAGTATTGGAAATCCTAATTTGAACGCTAGCTCCTCTCTCATATCCCTATAGGGATAGCTAGCAAAAGAGTGTTGGAATCAAATTCAATTTGAGATCAGATGCATATAAATGTTTGTATCAAAACTAAGAGTGTTGGAATCAAATTCAATTTGAGATCAGATGCATATAAATGTTTGTACCAAAACTAAGGGACAATGGTAGAAATATAATCTTTTCCCACAAGTTTCACATTTGTAAAAATTTATTAATGATGGATGTACAATTCATGTCAAGTTAAGTTAAGCTAGAAAATTTGGAGAAAAAAATTTGGAGAAAAAATCAAGTTAGAGACTTCGAGTGCAAGTTGCAAAAGTCATGTCATTTAGGAAAAAGTTAAAATTTTGGAATACAAGTCATGTCATATTGTACAAGTCAAGTCAAGTTGGAGAGTTGGAGTACAAGTAAGGTTAGGAAATTTGAAGTGCAAATTATGTATATTGTTCATATTATATATACCTCCTAGAAATACCTTAGATGTTTAGAGAGGAAGAGAGAAGTGGAGTAAAGGAGAAGTTACTAAGAATGAGAAATACAAGAAGCAACATTATAACAATTGTATGTAAAAAATTGGCATTAGGCAAATTCACTGCCAGCAATTGACTGTCGAAAAATTCACTGCCAACAATTCACTACGGGAAAATTCACCACCGTGACAAATTCACCTCAAGGAAAATTCATCACCAGAAATTCACCGCCATGGAAAATTAATCACAAACTTTTCGCAGAGGTGAATTTTCTCGCGGTGAATTGTTTATTAATATATGAAATATTTTCTATATGTGCATTGTTGTCTTGCAATTTATGAATGAATTTCTATTAATTTATGTATATATTTAAAATAATAGTATGCCCTTTTTTATCGAATAAATCCAACATAGCTTTAAAATCAATCAAGACACAAAAACATATTCTCTCCATCAATTTAATGTTTGTTACAATACTTTTAATTGATTAATACATGTGCATTTAATTTTTATTTTGATCACAAATTACATAGTATTATATTGTAAAGAAAGAATGCATGTGGAAACCACATCTGAATATAAGTAGTCGCTGTCAAGTTAGAAATCTAATTACCTAATATCAATAGTTTGCTTTTATTGCTTTTAATTTGAAGCTGGGTCCATTGAAGTTGTGTCAAACTATGGTTTGCTGGTGAGTTCAGATACTTCTTATATGTACATCTATGGAATCTATATTTAAATATAGTTCCATTATTGCATCCGAGTCTAACATAATATTGTTTTACCTTAGTGAAGAAATCACCACAAGTACATATTAATCCTCCCATAACAAAATAACACAAGTTCAAAGAAACACTAGGATCTAATACATATGCCAAAGAAAAAACTTTAATCAAACTGCCCTTAATACGAAGTGCATATTGTTTTTGGCAATATAATCTATAGATGAAATAAATCAGAAAACTAACTCTTGCTTCCCTTCAATAAAATCCTCAACTTTCATAGCGTCTCTGACTCTCTACATATTGAACCCACTGCAGAAGTCCACCTTTTACCCACAAGAAACAATGGCATGTTCCACAGATTCTACATTACAAATCTTAAGGAATGCTCACTTTTGATGACTAGTTGTAATGGAATTTATAACACATCTGAAAGCCTTTATTATGGGTTGCTCGCTATTACTCTTTGACTGCAAAACCCAAACAAGCAAAACTTAGAAATCAGAGAAAAATGCATAATAATAATAAAAACCTCTGAAAATTATGATATTTTAATTAAGTTTGTAAAGTAATTATCAAATTTGTTTTTAAGAAAGGATTAAACCTAACTAAAGTATTATTAATCACTGTTGAATGAAATGAAAGTTTTTAATGCCGTCTATAAAATTAGACAATCTATGGAACTACTAATCACTGTTGAATGAAATAAAAGTTTTTAATGTCGTCTATAAAATTAGACAATCTATAGGACTGACATCCATATTTAATACAAAACTAAATTCTTATGTTTTCAAAATTACTGCACTCACCATAATATGTAGGGTATATAAAGTGTTGCATCCATCAGCATTTATGGTGCAATCTATCATTTCCAGTTGATTAACATCCAAGATATAAAATAGTTTAGTAAGAAAACCACTTTGTGGGGAGCTCCATATTGTGGTAAAGGCATGAGTGCCCACAACACTAGATCCAACAATCTTTAAGCTGGGACTTAGTGCCCCTGGGGCTGATACAGGGACCTGAACATCAGGAGAAACCTCTGACTTTGGCAATGAGCTTTTTTTAGGAAGTGCTTCCATTTCTGATTTTCGGGCTTGAAAATCTCTCAAGGTACCTTGGAGGGTCTTGATATAATTTATAGTCTCATCAATAATACTTACTTTATCCATCTGATACGAAAGAGGAGATCTGTTAATTCAGTGTCTCCAAGAAAAAATGTTTTCTCAATTTATCACTAATATACAAAATACCATCTGCAGACTGCACCTTGTGTAAAACCCACAGTTTAAAGTCCTTCCAAAAAAACTATATTGCATTATATTTACAAGCAGCAATGAGACTAAGCACTACCTTTCTATGGAAGCCAGGTAAAAGAGATGACAGAGTATTGAACATGTAACTCATTTTCTTCCTCCGACTCCTTTCCTTGATGACGTGCAATTGATCTCGAGAGCACGTCTTCTTTTGTGACACTGGATCCTGTCCATCCATTTGTAACGAGGGACTAATAACATCATCCCAACTCCTCTTCCTACTGATAGATTGTTGTTCCAATTGTTTCTTTTCTATTGGTCCCGAGCTTACTACAGGATAATGGGCAGAAAGGACTGTATAGAGATCCTCGGGGCCTCTGTAAGCTAACATTATGAGGAAGATGGCAATAAACTTCTTTAGAAGTAGCAGGCCAGACAAGGACAGACCTTAAGGCTGAAATTGAAGTCTTGAGATCTGCATGTGATGAATATATAGAGAGCATATCATATGTAATCCTGATTATGAACATTAGACAAACTACGAGAGTTTTTTATTGGATAAAAATTCTCTCAATAAGACAGATATGTGGCCCCATGGTAACAAGTCAGTTCTACCACTGGGAAGATGACTACACAAACAATCAGTTTCATGAGTCTGATAAGGTGTTTGTGGCTTTCAGTTTGAACACGTATTGCTTCAAGGAAATGGAAAAAGATGTATAAAACTTTGTCCATGCAATGTACCGACACTGATTTAATCATAACTACAAAACTAACTATTACATGGTCATTATCATACCTTTTTATAGTCCTTATCACTACACATTTACTTTCGACACATCTTTTTCTTTGGCGATTGATTTGGTAGATATGTCCTTTTCTGACCTCTGATTGGCTATGAGTGCTTGGTGGTAAGAGAGCCACACTCATAACCCTATTAACCCTACCACAGTCTAAATTAGTCTAAATCTGGAGTACTGTTCATAAACATGTTTGTTATACTAATTTTAGCAACTGGTTTATGATTGATTTCTTTTTATGTAATTTTTTTCCATCAAGATTTAGGATCACATTTCATGATCCATCATCAATTTTCTTTTCCCACTATTTCATTCTAATGATAAATTATAAAATATGATCCCATATCTTAATGAAAAATGTACATAATTTAATCTAAATTATTATCATGAACAATTAAAATTTCATATTTTTAATTGATTTCTATTTTTATTTTCGTAATATAATTTTTATGAAACCATATCTTACAATGCAATGCTAAGCATCCACACCTGGTACCAAATTTGGAAAATGGACCTTCTATTCTTAAATCAATGGCAGTCCTTGTCTGCTAACAAAATGCAGATATCAGTATCTTTCAAAACAGTACCTTACAAGAACACTATATTAAAATATTCTAAGACACTGCTGTGACCTATGAGTCCAATCATCATGCAATTCACCTTTTGGGTGCCTTTCATATATAAAAACAAATCAACATGGAGATTAACTGAGGATCATACACCTGGAAGTCTCCACCAACCATATCTCAAAAATGCGAATCTTGAAACTAAGTTTTTGATAACGATCTATAAATAGTTTATGTCATTTCATAAAAAAGTATGAACTGTAATCCTACAAGGTTGAAATAATTTGTGCTGATCTTTAATTATAAAAAGTTTTTTTTAATAAAAAGTTAAAGACGTAGTCAAGCATTATGTCATACAATAATATATTTTATCTAGCAATTAAAGGACGTATGGGCCCTTATTGAATGCTCTATTTTCGCAGTATTTTTGTTTTAAAACGTTATGGCAGCAATCTCTTGATGCCTCCAAAACAATAGCTGTAACTTGGAAGTCTCAACTTTTTAAGATTATGAAAGTAAATTTCATTTGCATTCATCTTTTCCTTTTTTTATTTTGGATTTGTGAAGTTTGGGTTCAAAATTGTCTTTTGTTGGTTTTAGGTCCTTTCAAAATTATTTTTTCGGTTCCTTCCTCCAGTCAAAAGCATTGTTAGTTTTGTTGTTTGTTCTTCTTGTAGTTGGTTCTTGTCTCTCTTCTTGGAAGACTTGCTTGATTTGCTGTTTCTCTTTGTCTCACTGTTTGTGAGATTTGTTTTTTTCCTAGTCTCTTTTGCCTCCATGGTTATTCTATTATGGATTTGGGCCCTTCTCGATTTATCTTAATCAAAAAATTAAGACTTCAATGTTTTAACATTGTTATACATATTTAACATCAATTATCTTCATTAAAAATATTATTATATAAAATTTTAAATACAATATAAATCAATTCTTTTAATTTATAAATTCTTTTAAATGACAAGTATTTTATAAAATTATTTATATTTTTAATCTAATATTATTGCTACATATTTAAAGAAATTTTAATATAACTTTCAAATATCTTGTAGATGAAAAATGATGTTCAAACAATATAATCTAATACATATTTAAAAATATGTAATTTTAGGAATCAACATTAAGAATTAAATTTGAAGTTTTGGATACTATTCAAATTCCTCAAAATTTATTATATCATTAACTTTAAAATACATAATTTTAGTCATATGTTCACTATTGTTTCTTCCTATGTGACTCATCAACTTGTTCCAACATGTTCTCTCCCCTAGAAGCTCAATATCTAGATCATGTACTTCAACTTTAATGTGATGTCTTCCTTCAAGATATTTGAAATGATGCCCCTAGGCTTACTATTTATAAAAGCTATATCCAATTGAGGGAACAAGCTCTCACAAGGTGCATTACTTTCATGCATACATATGACCACATGATAACCTAAAGAAGAAAGATAACTAATCAAACTCTTCATGGATAACTTTAGAAAGGAAAAACCATTCTTGCTTCTTCCCCCACAAATATCCATCTCTAGCAAGCTATAATACTTACTAAAAAGAAAAAATTAACAATTTAAAGTCTACAAAGGAAAGGATGCCCAAATAAGACCTAGGTTAAATTGGATTAAAAATGGTGCAAAAGAAATTAAATTCTTCTTTATGTTCACCATAAGTATAAACAAGAAAATATGTCCTCTCTATTGGATAAAGAGAACTAGGTTCATATTAGCAATGAAGATATCAAGAAAATCTTCTTCCACTACCATCATAATGTATTTTTATATCCCTTAGTTTGGATGTCATTTAGGAAATTGAAGCTATAGTGGGGAGTTTCATCCCCACTAAAGTTTTGAAGGACCACCAACATCATCTAGATCAATTTTTTCAATAAAACAATTTTATGAGGCTCTCCACTTCATGGCTAGTGAAAAAATCCATGTTATGGATGGTCTCCCCAGTGAGTTCTTTAAGGCATGTGGCCTCATATTAGAGAAGATTTCTACTATGTTTATCTTGAGCCTTTTAAGAACAACTCCTTGGGATCCTTTGCTAACCAAGGAATGATCAAGTTTGTTGCTAAAGTTAAGAATAGGAATACAATAGATAGGTGCTTGCCTATTACCCTTCTAAACACTTATTGTAAAATATTGGCCAAATCTATATCCTTTTATATCAAATCCATCATCCAAGATACTATTTTCTAAATAAGATATTTTTTTGGAGCAAGTTCAACCTAGATAAGATTGTCTTTTATTAGGAATCTATTGAATGCACCCAAAAAAATCTCAAAATTCTCCTCATCAAATGTGATTTTAATAAAAATTATGATAGGATCAAATAATATTATTTTATTTACAACATGCTAATTTGGATAGAATTTGGCTCTTAGTTGACTTCTCACATTAAAATTTTATATATAATGATTTTTTTCCCACTTGGTTGTTAATGGCCTACTCTCCTCATCCTTCTCCCTATAAAGACCTATCTAGAAAGATTTCATCTATCTCCCTTCCTCTATGTAATTGATGTTGATTCCCTTGGCTACTTGCTCCAACATGCTCAATCCCAATACCTTATTTATGGTATATCCCTCCTTAAGGAATCATCTATCCTTAAACTTCTAAATTCTAGATGATAGCATGTTATATATTCAATACACCACCTAAAATTTCCACACTCTTGATATTCTTAATATCATATTGTTACATGTCTAATTCTAAACTTTCAATGCATAAGACTATGTACTTGTGAAATCCTCAACCCCCCTATTTAGGTCTCTTCTTAATGGCTTCTCATTATGTAAGGAGAAATCTCTAGATACTTAGACACCTGTTTTGGTTTTGGTGTTTCTCAAATTGATATGTAGAAGTAGTTATTGAGAAAATTTAAATCTAAACTTATCTCTTGAACCCAAAAATTCTGTTACATGTCCAACCACCTTCAAGTTGCTAATAAAATCCTCATTTCTAGCTATGTTTTCATCTATCCTTGTTGGTTAACTTCAAAATATTTCTTTGATAAATTCTCCAAGATCATCCACAACTTCCTCTTGTCTAAATTGGGCAATAAAAAGGCATGTATATCTCTTCTTAGTCCCATTATACCCAACCTCAAGAGGGGTGTATTCCTAGGATAAATTATTCCTTATGTTTGTAAATGATACACATTAAAAATTTAAATACGAGGATATAAGTTGGGTTAAAATCTATTTGGATTTATAATGAAACCATAAGCTATTTTGGCTAATTGATAGAAGTAGGTACAATCTCTACCATTTAAGATTGACAAGGCTTGGGTTGGATTTTCCTTTAGATCTCACAACACAAATTCAAAAGAATCGTTCATAAGTTGAGAGCCTAAATAGCATAAGATTTATCCAATATTATGGCAGTAATAACTCAATGTTAATCTTTGCATTTTAATGGTGCCCTTGAAAATAAATTTATAAATTACAACCTACAAGTGTATTTTAAAGAGTTTTATAATGATCTTATATTGATTCTTCATAAATTTAAGAGTAACTAGTAGATTTAAGATAACATAAATTATAGTTCAAGAAATATTATTTTATAAATTTTTATCAATTATTATTTAAAATTGGTGTATTTATTCTTGGACATATATTCAACACTATAAAGCTTAAAAGTAAACAAAATATAAATCTCTATGCTTAAAACATGTATTTCAATTAGTATTTATGATTTTTAAATAATACAACTAAATTACTTTCATTAAATATTCTTAGTCATCCATTATTAATCACAATATATTATTTATTATGATAGAAAGTTCTTACACCCACTTATAATGGAAGGCTAACAAACCAAAATGAAGGATATGATATGATATAAAAATTATATCCACTAGATAGAAGACTAACTAACCTAAAGATTTGTCAAATCTCCTTAAAATGTTGAGGCAATAATAGAGAATTGATATGGAAATAAAACGTATTATAATAACTTTTAAAAAGGGGAATTCTTACAACTATGCATAAAAATAAGAAAATTCAACATAGAAACACATGGCCTTGGACTCCTTAGAGCCTATTATGGGCTAAATTACACCAAATTACTTAACACAACAAAAGATTGATCCTTAAACTAGGAAAATAGTTGTCACTTAGCTCACCTCATAAGGATAATTGACATTTATCCTACTTGTGTTACATCTTAAAAAGTAATTTTATCATTCCTATTACAAATAAAATATTCAAAATAGCTCCTAGCATAATTACAAAAAAACTTACACTCATCCTTCCCATGGGTTGGTCTTCAAGTGGTAGAAAATCTCTTATAAAGCTTCTCAATATTTTCCACATGATGTTATAAGATTGAGAGGTCATTTCAACACTAATATTAGTGAATCTCTTAGTTATTTCCATATATTCCTTAATTATTGTCAAATGACAAGAGCTCTACATGATTTCCCTTTCCATGTTCCCAAACATCTTCATCAAGGTCATATTGTCCACTTTCAAATCATTTATTTATTCTTTAATCTCCTCAATATCCCTTTTGATTATCATAATATTAGATTCCTTGATGTTGGAAACACTCACAGAGATGGCATCCATATTACTTAGATACTTTTAGTAAGAAATCCTTAAAAAATAGATAAGATGCATAGTAACACAATTTGAATTCTACTTATCTTAGATGAATTTCTATAAGAAATTTGATCCTTTTAAAACCATGATGAATGCGGATATGTGTAAGGAGATGGGGGATCAAAAGGGGTCTTAAGTGGCCACCTTTTCTTCTAAAATCAAGAAAAACCAATCTTGGATAAGAAATTGAAGATAGTTACACTCAAAATTTGAATACATGACAAGAACAAGAGTCATATGCTTTGAATTTCCTTTCTAAACTACTATTTTTTTGAAATGATGGAGATTAAGGGCTTAAAAAAGAGGGAGCACACAAAGTGATCTTGTTTCTGTCAAAAAAACATAACATAGTTTTTGGTGTGCTCCCCCTAAAATCTTAACCTTCTTTTAGCATTTTAAAATCACTTTGGTGAGAATTTAGCTAACACCATGTAGTTTATACTAGATTTTTTTGCTAAATTTTTAATGAACATATGATTTTTTACTAATTTTCAAAATGGACACATCCTGAAAAATAAAAAATTGAGTGTGCTCCCCCTTAATTTTTTTGGAAACTAATCAAAAATCATTTTTTTAAATGTGCAAAGAATAGTGTCTAGTTTGTAAGAATGCATTTTTTTCAAATTTTGACGAACAAGTAAAAAATGAGACCAAAAATACCATATGTAGGTTTTTGACAAAAAATGGAGATACTAGCAAAACAAATTAAAGATTAAAACATTAAAATATTTGAAATGTAAGAAAAATGTACATGGTTAGAAAGCTAACAAAGAACTTGACGTTACTACATCATTTTTTTGACTTGACATTGAAATATGTGCAAACCTGATGGGTAGCACGCTCAATATTGTGTAATTTCTTTTGCAATTTGTAAAAACACATCTTTGGATGTTCAAGTGTCAATCCAACCCTTTGGGTTGGAAGACCAAGGTAAATTCAACCCTAAGGGTTGGAAACTCCCAATGTAGATAATAACATGAGTGCATTATAATGCACTCGCTTTATTATGAAGAAAAATACATCACAAAAACATGAGTGTGATATAACACACTCACATTTCTATGAAGTAAAACTCTCAAATATCTCTCTTCCCATCAGACTATATCTCTTTCTCTTTCTCTTCCCGTTCGACTATATACATGAAATAAACATTTATGTATGGATATTTAATTTATTATAATATTTTAAGTTATATTTCATGTATATAGTTTTAGGATGTTTGAGAATGGTTTCAAATCTCTGAGAGTTATAATGCAGATTCTAGGTTTTGGAAGATCTTATATGTTTTTTAGACTTAGTCAAATTTTAATAATCAGAAGGTCAAATTTAAGTAATCAATAGGCTCCTATCATTTTACTCTCTCTCTATCTCTAAGATCACTCTATCTATATTCCTTATGTTGTATACCTCTCTCTCCCTATCTCAATCCCTTTCTCTACCTTTCTCTCTATTTGACACTCTATCTCCCTTTAGCTCAAGAACTACCTGTGTACCTCTCCATCCTTCTCTCTCTCTCTCATGTAGGAGTTAATGGTGAACTCTCAACACCCCAATAATAATGGATAGACCAAAATATCTTCCATAAGAGAGAATATGACAAGAATAGATTGTTTGATTATGGATGCAAGATCAATTGATTGAATATGTAAATGCAATATGATGTATTTCTTATAAAGGCAAGGTTGTGAGATAAGATTAGACAAGATCATGACATGTGTCTTAATCTTGTACAATGAGACGACTACCTCAGTGTTATTAAATGAATTAGGACATAAATATTAAATTCCATGATAAGATAAGATTACATGACACCTAAGGCTTCTAGAAAGCTTCCCTAGGACCCACTGATGAACTAGTTAGGTAAAATAGCTATTTACACCAACACCTCCCCTTAAGTGTAACTTAGGGAGTATATTATTATTAAATGATGCAAATACACAAAGATGGGTCCTGAATACTAGACTATATTAGGTACCCATGTACAAATGCAATTTCTCACAAACAGAGAAAAGGAGAAAACCTAGTGGAACAAAAATCCTCTCCAAAAGAGAGAAAAGATACAATAATATTCCCCTCCATAGGAAGGAAAGAATAGAGACTATATATCCCCCCATAATGAGATAAACTACTACAAAGAAATGTTCACTAAAATCACACTCATGGAGTAACACTAGAACCTTAATCCAAGCAACAAAGGAGAAGATGAGTCTAATGTAGGAAACACTAGGAACTCTCTATTGTGAATCATGATAAAGCAAAAAAACAATGATTGATTGTCTTGATGTCAAGGAATACTAGAAAAATCTCAATATGGAGCAACCCTAGAATCTGATTAAAGCAACAAAAGATAGATACAAGATCCAAAATTGAAATGAAGTGCAAAGATCAAAATAACACCTTCCCAAGTGATAGGATGTCCAAGCGATCAACCAAAATATGGATAGAAACAAATCTAAATAAAATATATCTAGGTTTGAATCTACAAAAATTGCATGGATAATTGATAGAGCTCCTCAATACCTTTCCAATGTCGTAAGAATCACAAAAATCAGAGATTGGAAAAAAGTTACGAGCTTAGGAGCCAAAAATCCAAATCTAACTTCAAACAAAAAATACATCTACTAAAAATAGAATCTATAAAAATAAATTTCACCACTACAAATTATATAGAGCCATCTTTCCAATGATATATTTTTTTGAATATTCGATACTGTAGTGAAAATTTATGGCCATTTGAAATTTTTTTCCTAATTCAGTCATTAGGGGGCCAAAAATGGGCCCCTAGGTGTCCATGTGACCATCACTTATCTCTGCAATTTAAAAAAAATGTGTCTCCCAATGGCATGATAGAGTGATGGTTCCCGAACACAACTAGTGGCAAGATGAAAAACCAAAGGTCACGCCACCTAGGGCATAAGCCCCCACATGCTATGGAAAAGGGATGCAGGCCAACTTAAAACCAACAATTGATAGCTAATGAAAACCAATGGAAAAAAGAAATGTAAAATAATTTTTTTTTATTAATAAAAAATTGTAACTATTAAAATAATTTTTTTACCAACTGATGTTCATACCATAGGATAATAGATTGATGTGATCGTGAAGTACTCAGACTACATACTAAAGAATATACTTAAAAATATGCCCTGGAGATGCCAAGAATATTTGTGTTCTATTGACAAACTCTACAACGACCAGATGATGCCATACTGTACGACTAGGTACAACTTTGCACAACTATACAGAAATGGCGACTAGATGAAAAATTTGATTGATGCCCCTAAGACAAAGTGTTTGAATTTGATGAATTGATATTTAGGTTTTAGGCCTTCTAGATGTGATAGTAGTGACTATTTTGGTCCAAAGTTCTCCAAAAATTCAGCTACCTCCTAGATCTAGCAACTTTCACCCTACTTGAAAACCTTGTATATCTGATAAAACATAACAAAATTTGAGGAAACAAAATGTAAACTATCTTTCTTTGACATCCTAGATTCAACTATGAGGTCTTTGAAACCCCAAAATAAACACAACAAATTCTTCAAACCAAAATATATCCTCATATCTAAGAAGGAATTTGCAACACTGGAGCTTTGATACTATGTAGGAGTTAATGGTGAACTCCCAACACCCCAAGAATAGCTGCTAGACTAAAATATCTTCCACAAGAGAGAAAATGGCAAGAATAGATTGCTTTATTATGGATGTAAGATTGATTGATTGAATATGTAAGTGTACATATGATGCCTTGCTTATAAATGCAAGGTTGTGAGATAGGATTAAACAAGACCATGACATGCTTCTTAATCCTATACAATGAGACAACTACCTCAACAATATTAGATAACTTAGGACACAAGTATTAAATACCATGATAAAATAAGATAAGATCACATGGAACCTAAGACTTCTAAAAAGATTTCTTAGGACCTAAGTAAGTTCTTAACATGTAAATAGGACCCACTAATGAACTAGTTAGGTAAAATACCTATTTACACCAACTCTTCCCTCTCTCTCTACTTATCTCTCCCTCCCTCCCTCTCTCCTATCCTATCTACTTATTTCTATCTCACCTTTCCCTTTCTATATCTCCCCTCCCTCCCTTCCTCTCTCTCTCTCCTTCCCTCTTTACTTCTCTCTATCTCTCTCTCTCCCTCCCTACCTCTCCCTTCCTCCTTCCCTCTCTCTCTTAATCAATATCTCTCTCTCTCTCTCTCTCTATATATATATATATATATTCTCCCTCCCTCCCTCCCCCTCTCTCTCGCTCTCTCTTTCCCTCTATCTCACCTATCCCTCTCTTTATCTATATCTCCTTATCTCAACATCTCTCTCTTGTCCTCCTTCCCTCTCCCTCTAACCTTCACTCTACTTTTCTCTATCTCACCTATCCCTCTCTACCTCTTCCTCCCCCCCTCTCTCTCTCTCTCCCTCTCCCTCTCTCCCTCTTCCTCAATCCTTCCCTCCCCCTCTCCCTCACTCTCTCATTCCCTGTCTACTTATGTCTATCTCACCTCTTTCTATATTCCTCCATACCTCTCCCTCCCTCCTTCCCTCTCTACTCTCCATATCACATATCCCTCTCTATCTCTCGCTCTCTCTCTCTCTCTCTATCTAGATAGAGAGAAGTAGAGAGGGAAGGAGGGAGATAGGAGAGAGAGAGAGGGAGAGAGAGAGGGGGGAGGGAGGGAGGGAGAGGTAGAGATGAATAAGTGAGATAGAGAGAAGTAGAGAGGGAGGGAAGGATGGATAGGTAGAGAGGAAAGGAGAGAGAGAGAGAGAGAGAGAGAGAGAGAGAGAGGAGAGAGAGAGAGAGAGAGAGAGAGAGAGAGAGAGAGAGAGAGAGAGAGGAGAGAGAGAGAGAGAGAGAGAGAGAGAGAGAGAGAGAGAGAGAGAGAGGTATAGAGAGATAAGTGAGATAGAGAGAAGTAGAGAGGAAAAGTGAGAGAGAGAGAGAGAGAAGAGAGAGGTGAGATAGAGAGAAGTAGAGAGAGAAATAAGGAGTGAGGGAAGGAGAGGTAGTTAGAGATAGGGAGAGGGGAGATAGAGAGAAGTAGAGAGGGAAGGAGATAGTGAGGGAGAGGTAGGGAGGGAGAGAGAGGTGATATAGATAAATGGAGAGGGAAGGAGGGAGGGAGTAAGGGGGAGAGAGAGAGAGAGGAGCCTATTGATTCCTAAAATTTGACTAAGTCTAAAAAATTATAAGATCTTCTAAAACCTAGAACCTGCATTATAACTCCTAGAGATCCAAAACCATTCTCAAACATCTTGAAGTTACATATACATGAAATATAACAGGTTAAAGTATAAGAAAGTAAATGTCATATATGAATGTTACTTAAATGTTTATTTCTTGTATATAGTCTAACGGGAAGAGAAAGACAAAGATATTTTTTCTTCACAAAAACATGAGTGCATTATAATGTGCTCGTGTTTTTGTGATGCATTTTTCTTCACAATAATGTGATATTTTTACCTATACACATCATTCCAATCAAACACATCATCATTTAACAATAATAATTAATCTTTTAGGATATGTGAACCCATCGTCATCAGTCATAAATTGTGTTAAATTTTGGTTTTCCTATACACATCATTCCAATCAATAGTTTGATCTCTCTTCATTCTCATGTGGTGCAAATATTCAATAAACACTGGTTGTACATGGTCTAAAATATATTCATAGTCAAATAAACTTCCATGTCATTGAGTAAATATAAATGAGCTTGAGCTTAAGGGGTGAGATATTGTGTAATCCATGTATCTACCCATTCAATCATCTCATAATGAACCCAATCATATTTAATACATATTTGATAAAAATAAGGTAATTATTGTGTCCAAATAGTCAAAATACTTACATTTGAGAGTTGAAATGAATGCATCTTTGATGATTCCCTGATTCTCTAATTGTCCCATTTCTCTCCCACTATCCCCTCATTACCTAACTAGAAGAAAATACACACTTTTGAATCAAGTGCCTCCTCTTGTTAAAATAAATAGTTACACCACTTAACAATAGAACTTGCATCACTAAATATAGAACCACCTCTAATTTGTAGTTATTATTTAATTAGATGTCTCTTAACACTTGCACTGAATCCATCATGCTCCCCTTTTCTATTCCCAACTTAAAAATTCTCCAAACATAAGGCATACCCATCTTTGCATGAATTCTTCTCAACCAATAAAACATATGATTATTCTTGAATTTAATGGTGAAAAATTTATCTGGCCAAATGAGATGTTGAACCTTTCTAATATAATTTTCTTGCAGAAACTCAAAAAAATGTTGAAAATAATATTGCACATACTATGATGAATGAGATCACTCATCTCTCATGTAAAAATGGTACTCACTAGCTATCATCTTATTCTCTTATGTACTATCAATCTCATACCTATATGTGATCAGAACAAAAATAACAATTTGAATAGAATTTTAATATTGATATTGGACTTCATTTTGTGGTTGCAATGTTTAGTTTTTTGCAAGATCGATTAGAAAGATGATAGTTCCACTTGGGAAAGAATCCTTCCACATTATAAATTTTTGATCTAACCATAAAGACCTATGGCTATGTCTTGTATTATTGTAATTTTCTTCTTCTTAAAATTAGAAATAAAATCATCAACACTTTTCTTGCAACCAACTCGCATCTAGAATCTTCACCTCCACTCTTCAAATTATATTTCACATCTCTTATATCCTTTTATAAACTATTTTATTTCCAAAATCATGAGCGTCTCCCTCATGAATACATTACATAAACTTCGATAACCTACTACATTGTAAACACTTTTTATAAAATAATCATGTTTATAGAAAATACAACTATCATCTCTAACAAATAAAAATATATCTAATAAGTCCCAAGATGTCTTAAGTAGTAGTTGCAAATTATACTAGTCATGTACAACATTTCATTAGTATGCAAAGTCTAGAATGAATATTGCATAATATTTCATTATACATAGAAAACTCCATGTGGTATTTGCAACATGTATTACAATTTTTAAGAGGCACACAGTAAAATGGCTTACAAGATTCAAATGACCATTATGAGATTCTTTCAATGTGTTTCATGTAATTTTTTTTGTGCAATGTTGTTTGGCTATATTCTAAGTAATGTTTAGGATGTGGTGTGTGGTCTTGATCACTATTACTTAATTTTAAAGCATATTCTATATTGGTTGATAATCTAGAGTTATAGTGAAAAAATTGTTGAATTTCATCATTTGTTCTATCAATTAGATTCTTCTCAACTCATGAAAGCCTTCTACTAAAATCGCAAGTATCACTTTGAAGAGGACTGGGTATTCTTAATCTGATTACTAATGCTTAAGACAATGTTTTATAATTTATGCTTAATTCAGGATAAGTTTGCCTCACTAATTGAGTGCTTCTTAATTGCTTGCTTACTAATGAGGTTATTATTACTTTACAAGAAACTATTTTATCTTTCTCCTTATTATTATTCTCAATAGAATTGAGAGCATTAAAAATACTTTTAATAATAATATTATTTCAATTAGACTTTTTGTTTACATGAATCTTCAATTTCTTTAGTAAAGGTCTTATTTTGTACAAATTTAGTAAACGTACATAAAGTTGACATTCTCAATTACTGTATTATTGGATAAGTAAATTCATTGAAATTTTTTGAAGCCCACAACCAAATGATTCGTGATGACCTTATATAATCTTCCCATCAATTTCAAGTAACCATTTTAGGGTTCTTGAATGTTTTATAATTGTATTGGACTCATTACAAAAATATGGATTTGGGATTTTATTTTATTCTTCATAAAGGTCATCTCTTCTTATGTAATTTTCATATACATTGAGTTTCATTGTTTCATGTGTGATATCAATTTCATCAATGTTATCAACAAGCGGATTATGGAGTCCAATTTCAATGTCACGGGGTTCATAACCACATTGTTGAAGCAATTGTTGGATTTTTTCTGCTTATTTTTCTTCTTCTTATTTTTCTATGATGTTACTTTTAAATCAATAGGTTTTTAATAACATTTTGCAATATTTTCACTTTCATGTTAAAAATTTTCATTTTCAATATCATAGTCACTTTCATCTTTTTTATATATTTCATTATATTCAACATCAACAACTCCAATTTCACTATCATTGAATGGTAAAGAAGAACCTTCACCTTCAAGAGTATTCAACATACCTCTCCTTCTCATCCTCTTCCCTTCTCTATCTTTTCACCTAATTTCTTTCATTTTCTTCACTTGAAGTTTCCTCTTCCATTTGGTTTTAGAATGACCAGTGTTGTCCATTATACAAATAAAAACAAGTCACCCTAATGATTGATAGCGTAAAATTTTGCAAGAAAGTGTGTAAAAAAAACATGATTTTGTGCATAATGTGGGGAAACCATGAGATTTTTAAGATTAGAGCACTTTGTGGGGGTCATTGCTAGGTCAAACAATGCATTTTTCCTCTTTTTTTTTTCTAAAACAATAAAATGGATATTTGTTTCTTCAATTTTTTTCTAACTATGTTGTGAGAAATAGATATCCATTTTTCATGACATAGATAGGAAAAATAAAATAATAAATAGATAATGATTTTGTAAAAATAGATATCTATTATTAATGGATATTTGTTACAAACATATATACATTTCTTCTAATAAAAATATTTTCCTTTGATTTTTTTTTATAAATCTTTAGGATTAGAATTGGTAGTGTCAAGTGTGAAAATTCAACTACTCCAACGTGTTTAGAGGTTTCATTCTTTTTTCTAGACTTCACCCTTCATGCTGATGAATTTTTCTTATCCGAATTTCAAGAAATGAGAAGGGTTTATTCATGAAATTGTCAACCTTCTACTAGCATAATATATGATTCAATTTGAATTTAATAGATAATTACTAATGATTTCCTACATGCAGATTGTCTAAACTCCTAATTGTTAGGTTAATTAAAAAAACCCATACTTTCAAAATGTTTCATATTTTTAAAATTTGAAAGATGCATCACACTCTATGCTTCATTAGCTATAGTTTTTTTTTTTAATTTCATAATTTTTTGACCAAGTTAGCCTGATTGGAAAATTATTTTTTAATATTTTTAAAAGGTCCTCGTAAAAAATTTCATAACTAATTATTTACTTGCAAAAAAAATTCAAAAAATATGTGTCACATCAAAGCATGTGTCCTTTACTTATACTTATATACTTAATAAAATATAAATTTTTATAATACTTAGGATGGCTAGAATGACACATACTTTTTTTTCAAAAATTATAACAATGCTTCATTGAAATTTTAAATTTTCACCAGATAGATTTAATTTTTTTTTTAAAGTAGTCTCAAACTATATTCAATTTACTACAAATTATATTTTACATATTTTCCAAATTTTATTAATAACTTATTCAAAATTTAATGTGAATTTGCTTAATTCTTTTTTTCTAGATTCTCATTATCATCTATAATTATAGTTCAATGGCGCATCATGATCCTCCACTCACCCCATAAATGAGTTGATTTCTACCTCATTATTGCAACCAAGTATATCATTTTTTTTATAATATAGTGGAGTCACATGGACATATCGCATGCATCAAGCACATGACAACAATCAAGTGATGTATTTTTGCATCACTTTCCATATAAGATAAGATATCAAACCCCTTATGTCTTTCTCTAGTTTTAATTTATTTAGATAGTTGAAACTAATTTTTACTTCAATCTAATTCACTCATACTTGATAGAGGCTAATAATTTTGATATCTTTGAACTCTAATTTATAGGTCCCTATGGAGTGCTTATGGCAAAGAGATGACACAATAAACTAGAATGATCCATTCCTTTACATGGACCAATTATTCTTTTGAAATGTATGTATACACATAAAATATAGATCAAAATATAATATTTTAAAATAAATATCAAAAACCTTAATCTACATCAAATGTGACCTCTAATAAAGGAAAAAAGATTAAAAATGTGTAAACAAAACACTGGAATTTTACCAAACAAGTTAAATCTTTGATGTGCTCAATGTGTTGGAAATGTGGTTGCTCAAACTAGTAGCATGCAATTGCAATAAATTCAAGATCCTCCTATTAAAATACTCATGAGAGGGCAGATTTATAGGCTTGGTAGGATGAAGATCAACATTTGAGATCTAAAAATAGATGAATATATTAGATCAAGTTGGTTGGGTGGTTGAGAGAATGAGGGAGGAGATAAAAGAGATTATTTAATTTTAAATGATCTTTTTAGGAGAGTTACAAGGTGTGTGGTGAGAAATAAAATAAATATATAATTTTTAAATTTATATTTAGGTGGTTCTGAGGGGGATTTTATTAATTAAATTAATTAAATCATGTTGCAAGGGGACATGAATTAGGAATTAGGAAGTTTAGGAAATTAATTTATGATTTAGGGAAATGGATTAGGATTTAGGGGAAAATGGTTAACTAGGATAAATGATGGAATTATGACCTAGGATATTTTTTTGTGTCTAGACTATGAATATTTATTTTCTATGCATGGTTGAAAATGATCATATTATTGAAATGCACACTCATATTATATCTTAGTACAGTTGAAAGTGAATAAAAATGTAAGGGTAAAATTAGCACACACATACTAATTTCCATTTAGTTTTAAATCAATCTTGCAGAAATGTTAAGACAATTATATATTGACAAAGTAGGCACACTCTTGTGATAAGTTGAACTCACATCTTGATACATTTTCTTAATTCATTTCAAATTCATTTTTTTACTTATTTACATGCATTCAACTCTATTTATGCATATTTTTATATATTTTCCATTTACACAATATTTATTAGCCTACATTTGCACTCATATCCACACATTCAATCCGTACATTAAAAAGAATACTCTTCTATCCTGGTTAAATCATAAGTGCTTTAGGACTAATCCCTAGTGGCTTGAGGCTGACCCCAAAATATGATCTTTAAAATTTATTTTTCAAAATTGTCATCAGTTTTCACTAATTGTTGTGACCCACCTTATACTTTGAAGATTTTGTATAGTCTAAGAAATCATGAGACCATAATCATTAATTTTCTATACTTTAACAACTAGATTCTACATGGCATAACATTAATTCTTTATTATTTTTCCCAAAACTAAATGCACCTTCATTTGACATTTAGTTTTTTTAAATAATGTTTTTATTTATCACCCGACTTAACCCTCCTAAATAAATCTCTAGAATAATTAAATTCTTTATTATTTTCATTTATTTTGAAAGAATTTTATTCCCTTAAATAATAAACAAATAAAAATAAAAATAAAACTAAAACTCTAGGCATGTGAAAACAATAGCATAACATAATAAATTATTTATTTGAGATAAAATTCTACCAAAAAATTAGGTGTCTCTATGGTAGGATTAACATGTGAAGTGAGAGAAGCAAACGTTTCTCTACATTAGGTTAAAATCATTCATAATGATAACAAAATCTAATTGCCCCACCACATTGTCTGAATTTAAAGTAAAGGAAAGTTTCAATAGTGTTGATTTGGTTGCATTCAACTGTATTCAGCTGTAATGGGAAAGATAGATTATGATAGTTTATATCTCATCTAAGGTTGAAAGAATTATATTTGCATTGTGAATTCATATTGATGTGAATCAAGGTCAAATACATGCTTGTAGAAATGTCTTGACATACATTAACAATGTAAATGCTCAGGTTTCTGGCTTAAAACTGTGTGGTTTTTAACATCGATGTTTCAGATTAAACTCCATGATCCATCATCAAGATAATGAAGAAAGAGAAAAAGAGTGAGAAGGATTGTAACAGACTTGGTTAGATAATTACGTGAGAGGTTGGGGGAGGCATAAAAATAAAAAATAATAAAAAATAATAAAAAATAAATAAAAAGGTTAAAATTTGAGAAAATAGAAAAGAAAACTAAAAAATTAAAGAAGCAACTATAAATAAACAAAGAAGCCTAATACAAAGGACTAAGGAAAACAAATAACAATATAAAATCAAAAACTTAATATTTTAATTTAATTACCTTTATTAAATCTAATGCAAAGAAAATTAAATGAGTATCATATCTTGATTTTAGTATTAATCTTTAATTTATTTTAAAATAACAATATGTTTATTATTAAACAAAATAATGAAAATAAATTTAAATATATAAACTATATCTAATTAATAAAAACTAGAAAAATAAATAAAACTTTACAATATAATAAGAAATAAATTAGCTAATAAATAAAAAATTATTAAAAGCATTAATGTAATAATATATTAATGAATAATAATATAAAGAAGATGAATCAATATATAACAACATTAAAATGAAGAAACAAAAACGTCTTAATGATATATTAGTAAACAAACTAAAAGACCACAAGAAAAAATATTAACCATACTATAAGTATTTATGAATATATATAGAGAGGGTATAAACATATAGATATTAATAAAAATGAGAAAAATGATAGCTAATAAATAAGCCACAAAGTGTAAAAAATTAATACTAATATTAATAAACTTATTATAAAACTAATAATATAACGTTAGTAAATAATAAACTAAGTAAAAAACTAGAATTGAAAAAGACATAATAAAAAATATATTAAGAATAATGATGATATTAATATGAAATATATATATATATATATATATATATATATATATATAATTACTAAGGAAATATATTTATTAAAAGTTATATATATTTATTAATATTATAAAATTAAAACCTTATTTTTTTTTATTAACGATAAATAGGTTTTGAAGGGTTCTTGAAACCCTATACAAAAAGGAACAATGGCAAAAAAGATAAAACATTGGACTGCCCACCCAAGAAACCAAAAACAAGTTGATTACAAAGACATCAGTGACCCATTAGCAAAAACCAACAACAAAAAACAAAGATAAAAAGTACAATAAACGACCATTAGATAATTTCTTTGAGCATCCTCGCTGCTTCTAGGTCCTTCGATGCCAGCCTATCATACATTTACATGATGTCATCCACATCTTGCGTAGGGACCGTTTTGTATTTCTTAGTTTTACTCTAAGTATGCACACTCGGCCCAACACCCAAATCCATGGTCTGCATGTCTTTGTCTGCACTCTCCCCCCTTTCCTTAGTCATTTGATCACCAACAAGACCTTTGCCCATCCATTATTTTTCCTTCTCGTTGAGGAAAACCAGACCTTTAGCCGAGGCTTCCAACTTTTCCTTGCTAAGATTAATGAGCATGTCCAAGTCCTTACACATCTTCCTGCATTTCTTTTCCAACAACGCCAGCCTTGGGCCATAGTTTTTTTTTAGGTTAGCCAACTCATCCACCACACAGTCGATACTAGAATTCATCAATTTAGCCAAACCAAAGATGGATTCCTTTTCCTTGAGACTACGAAGCATGGAAATATTGCACCTGGTGATAATGTTGTGCTTGTTGTGGAGATCCTGCACCTCATTAACCAACCACATTAGTAAATTAAAGGAAATGTCCACCCCTTCTTTCACCATACTCGACGCCTGCAAAAAGTCCATGGCCCCCCAAAACAAATCTTTGCCCTAATGTGAACTAGTAGGTAGATCCTCATCTTGACAGTCATTAGGGATAAACTTGGACTTACCCCTGTCCAAGGAAGCTGACTCATGAGAAGACTCATCGACATTAACAACACTATTCACCTGACCAGCACAAGGGGTCCCACTATCACCATCATGAACTGGGTTCAAATTTCCCAAATTCGCTACCACACCATCCAAAATATCCTCATCCGCCTCCAAAAGCTTATCCCCCATATCCTTAGAACCCAAAACCCGAATCTTAGCCTTCTTACCACTGCAAAGCCCCTCCTCTACAATCTCCTCATAGACCTTCAGTTTGTGCTTAACTCATGGGAGGGAAGGTTTGGCCTTAAAAGTAGAGGGTTTCTTCCCACCAGATGAGGGTGTATAGTCAAGGTCAGTATTGTACCCATTAGACCACCCCTCCGAATTCTCTTCAATTTCGGTACCCTCACTCTCAAGAACCTCTTCAACTTGACATTTCCCACTCCCTTTCCTCTTCTTATTTGAAACAAGGGAACATGGAGCATCAACAATATAGTTGGCTTTAAGAAACTCAACTATAAGCAACATCAAGCCCTCATGCAAAAAAGGGTTTCTATGGTTCTTCCTGAAATTTGAAATTCCTTCCTCCAAAGAAAGCAACAGGTAAAAAGGGAAGGAAATCAACTTATCATGTCGAAAATGATTCAGCAGAACAAAGTGGTGGCCATACATCGTCGTGTATCTTCCATCTAGGGTAAAGTACTGCATTAATGCCATCACCACATCCTACCAAATAGGTTTAATTTTAGTCCTATCATACCGGCCACAATCCAGTCTAACCATTTTAGCATGCTCACTATCCCAGAGAAAATTTTGCCTAGCTGACTGCAAGGGGTTCTTATCTTTGTAGAACTTCCTTCTGATGATGAAATCCCAGTCACTTCTGCAATGAAGTCTTCATTAATTGTGGTATCCCTTCCAAAAAAATTGAGAACACGACCATGCCAGGCATCAACAAAGTCTTTGGAGATGCTAGACTTAAAACCATGCAACCTTTCCATTAAAGGTGTCACCCCTCCCTTCTATAGGATAGCCCAAACATCAACATTAGACATGAGGTCATCACAAGAAAGCGGTTCCATTCTGCACCTATCTCCACCCATCATCAAGAGCTTTGCAATTGCAGAGAGAAACCACACACGATGATAGAAAAAAAATAAGGAAAAAGGGAAATGAACACCTAGAAAGCGTGAGAGTCTACCAAGAGCGGTACCAAGAACAATAATGGTAAGGATACTCATGCAACTCAGATTTGAATGCCCAAAACTTCCAATAAGCATCACCTGCGTGGAGTGTCTAATCAGCCAGAAAAGACCATAATTCCCACACATTTCAATAGCCGTGGAGATGGTGAACACCAACATGCTAAGATTTGTCATTATGGAGAAAATTACTTAACTCAAAGGGTAGGATGTCATTCGCCTCCCAATACCTTGCAGATGTCACCCCAAGATTCGCTACCCAATCAACCACATGATTCACCTCTCAAAAAGAATGAGAAATATATATTTCATCGAAATCCTAAAGCAAAGTAAGGGCATCCAAAATGAAATTTTCGATAGTCCATGATGGGGGAGACCTTCCTAAGACAATTCACTATATTAAGAGAGTCCCCTTTGATCCAAAGCTTTGAGATCCTTTTTTCTCTAGCCAACTTTATACTATGATAGGCTGCAACAGCTTCAATGAGGTGGTTTGTATGGATTCCCAAAGGGAGTGCCACCGCTAAAACAAACCTACCATTGTGATCTCTTAACACTCCCCCACAACCAACATGACCCAAATTGCCTTTAGCCAAACCATCAAAGTTGATTTTATGCCAACCAGGAGGAGGAGAAAACCAAACAACCCCTTCCCTATCCAAATTAGCCTTCTTCAAAGGCTTCACAATATCAAAGGAAAGTTTCCAATGGGTAGACACTGCAACATCATAATCAGAGGCCCTGACAGACCCCAGAATATCAATTTTCTCAACCGCCAACAAAAAATTATTCCTAGTTGAAGACACAATTTTGAAAAAAAGAGAGAGAGGGGAAAGGGAAGCATCCCTGAAAATTCTATTGTTCCTCTCCTTCCATAATCCCTAAACAATATGAGGGAGCATAAGAGACCAAAGCAACCTCAAGGAAGGATTAGAAGAAGGTGCATTCCATTCAAGCCAAAGCTCCCAAACCGAAGATGAAAAAATCCACGCCACACGCCAAAGGTTGAGAAAAAGAGACCAAACTTCCCAAGCATAACTACACCCAATAAACAAATGAGAACTATCCTTCACATCCATATTACAAAGGTTGCATCTATTGGGCATGGAAAAACCTCTTTTCCATAGATTTTTAATGGTTAAGATCTTGTCCTACATCGTTAACCGTAAAAATATGTTGATTTTGGGAATCAGCTTCAAAGACAAAACCAAACCCCATGGCGGCCTAGGCCCCACAATATCATTAAGGGAACTAAACAAAAACACCACCAAATATAGCCCATGTGGAAGCCTTCTCCAAATAACCTTGTCCCTTTGGAGGGAAACAGAGTCCATATGAATTTTAGACAACTCTCTATACAAATCCACCAGCTTTGGAAACTCCTCATGGATCCTTCTCCATTCCCCATTCACGATATAATCTACAACACAACTTCCAAATTCCTTAATGCACAAATCCCTCCAAGGAGCCACCCAATCAACATCTCGTAGTGGACCATGTCTGAACCACCAATCATCCCAAAAAAGGATATCCCTTCCATTCCCAACCGACCAATGGATGCTAGTAGAAACAACACCTCTGGATCTGATCAGTGAATTCCAAAAGAAAAAACCCAAGGGAGGAGAGAAATCATCTCTAAGGAACTCTCAAAATTTATCCACCTGAGCAAGATATTTGGAAGCCAAAATATCTATACAATCCTTTTCACCACTGAGGAAGTTCCATAGCTGCTTAGCCACAAGAGCTAAATTGAAGGATTTAATCTTGCACAGGCCCAAACCACCTTGGAATTTTGAACAACAAACCTCCTCCCATGAAACCAAACTCAATCTCTTCTTATCCTCCACACTAGACCAAAGAAATATTTTATGAATACTCTCAATCTTTTCCCAAAACTTTTGAGGCATTTGAAAAAGGCTGAGAGCATAAATTGAGAGATTCTACAACGTGGATTTAATCAACATCAATTTTCCTGCTTGGTTGAGCAAAGCACCTTTCCAACCAACCAACTTAGCATTGCACTTATCAATCAGACCATTCCAAAAGGAGTTAGGGGCCAGATTGGCTCCTAGAGGCAGATCAAGATAGGTAGAAGGAAGAGATCCCATCGAACACTAAAGAATACTAGAAATTCTTTGCATCCTTCTTTTTGGAGTGTTGAGGAAGAAAACCATGCTCTTGGGGAGACTCACAAGCTGCCTCAAAGTTGCCTCATAATTCTAGAGAGTCAATTTAATAGTCCTAGCTTCCGCAATAGATGCCTCACCCATAATCAAAGTATCATCAACTATTGATGCAAACAAGGGGGCGAGGAAGAAGAAGTTCTCAGAGCCTTAAGGGATCCCAAATAGAGCTTCAGCTGCAACAAACTGCCCATAATTTCAGCCAAGATAATGAAGAGGAAGGGTGAGATTGGATCATCCTGTCTAACCCCCTAGAGCTCTTAAAGAAATTTGAAGGAGAGCCATTACCCAACACAGAAAAGGAAACTGTCGAAATGAGGCTCTGAATCATCTTAACAAAATTATCAGAAAAACCAAAAGCAAAGATGATTTTAAATAGAAAAGACCAATTAACCCAGTCATAAGCTTTAACCAAATCCAGTTTTAATTAAAAACTGGCCTTTTTATTAACCATCAACAAATGAATGTTTTCATGCATAGTAATAATAGGGTCAAGAATTTTCCTGCCCACAACAAAACCACTTTGATGCAGAGAGATAATTAGAGGAAGAACCCTCTACAACCTAACTGCTAGAACCTTGGAGAAAATCTTGTAAATTGAATTACATAGGCTGATAGGTCTGAACTCATTGACGTTTGAGTCCCGAAGGGTTTTTGGAATCAGCACCAAGAAAGTAGCATTCAATTCCTTGAGTAGGTTACGGCTACCAAAAAACTCTTTAGTCGCATCCATCACATCCTTGGAAATAATGGTCCATAATTCTTGGAAGAAGAACATGGGGAATCCATTAGGGCCAGGGGCCTTGTTCGCAACAAAGGAGAAAAATGCATTCCGAATTTCCTTTGTAGAAGGAATACTCTAGAGCATGTGATTAAGATTCATCCATCACAATTCAAGGAATAACATCCAGCAACTGATCGTGGGCTTGCAAGGATGGGGAAAAATCATCAGTTAGGAGATTAGAAAAGAAGGAAATAGCTGCCCGCCTGATCTCCTCCTCATTCTCAATCACCCCATCAGCCTGGCGAATATACTTGATACAATTGGAGGCACGATGCTTCAGAGTGGTGAGATGAAATAATTTCATATTCCTGTCACCACAGTTAAGCCACACCATGTGTGACCTCTGCTTCAAAAATTCCTCCTCCCTAGCCACTATATTATGGAGATAGGACAAGAGCACACTCTCTTCATTTTCCAAATTAGCATTATAACCCATAGCTTGAATATTTTGTTCAACAATATAAAGGTTCGTCTTGATACAAGCTTTCTCAAGGAAGATGTTACCAAAGGATGCCTTATTCCAATTCCTCACGCTAGCCTTCACAGTAGCTAACTTCTTGGCTACTCTATACATAGCAAATCCATCCACCTAAATATCCCACCAGGAAGCAAGCTTGACTTTAAAGTCCGGGTGAGACATCCACCTTTATCAAACCTGAAGGGGAAAGAGTGCTTACGACCAACCACCTCAGCTGAAAAAGAGATAGGAAAATGGTCTGAACCCAACCTTGTGAGAGTAGAAAGGGAGCAAGAAAAATGAGCCACCCACTCATGTGAAAGGAGGTCCCAATCCAACTTCACCTAGATCAGAGCATCACCAATCCTACAATTCAACCAAGTATATGATGCCCAGTGCAAATCAATATCAAGCAAGGAATTGTCATTAACAAAAGACGTTAGGTTGAATTTTCTCTCATCATCAACCTATGAGCCACCCAAATTATCAACAGAACTTAATGGAGTATTAAAATCTCCCATAACCAGCCATTGTTCAGAGGGAAAATCAGCTTTAAAGGAACTTAGATTCCCCCAGAAGTGCTTCCGAGAACTTTTGACATTAGACGCATAGATATTCGAAGTGACCCAACAAAAATCACTCTTGCTATGATAAAAGGAGGTAGAAATGTGGTTGGGGACCCCAAAGATGGCCTCACCAATGACAAATTTCATATTCTAGAAAGTGGCCACACCCCTAGAAGCACCATTCGCATCAAAACCATGAAGGCCACATTCCTTAAAGAATCTTTTCTTAAGACACTCCAACCTTTCAACAGGCATTTTCATTTCTTGAATCAAGATCACATTCGGTTTATGTTCCCTCACTAAGTTAGCAAGGAGATCCTGCTTGTGAGGGTTATTCAACCCTCATATATTCCATGAGAGAATCTTCATAGAGGATTATGAGATGCTCCCTTAGGACACATCTCAAATAAAGTTTTATGGGAGCAATCAATAATATCATCTTTAATTTCTTTCTCCCTATTCTAAATTAGAGTGGGTCTCCCTTTGCCCCTTGGCTTCGAGCCACAATCAGCCTTTGATCAGTTCTTGGTAGCAACCCCCTAAGGGGAGGGATTTTTCTTTCTATTTCTATTCTTGACTGGAGAAAAGGGAGGTTCCTTAACCTGTAATGAGCCCACCAGCTCACAACCATTGACAAAAGAGGTGAACACTAAATTTGAAATATCCCCAAGGGGATCCTGCAAGACCGCCTCCTTACCACCCGACCCCATGTCAAAAGAAATGGTAGACACCACCACCATCGATGAATCCTTTAAAACTGAAGATGCCAAATCCTTATCCACTTCCTCTACACTTTTAGGAGCCTCCATTTCAGTAGAGGGAAGAGCCTCCTCACCAACAACCAATTTCCCTTCTTTCACCGATTGATTATCCCTTGATGGGACCCAAAATCCCTGAGGAGACCCTGCATCAACATTCTCTCCTCTCGAAATACCCACCTCCTTACAAGAGGTATCCTTAACCAGCTCACCCAAAGTCAAACAATGCTTGGCACCATCATCCCCTTCCACATCATGAACCTCCAACGCTTTTTGTTTCTCCTTCCATTCCATAAGAGGTTGAGCCTAGACTGGTTTGACCTTTGAGGGGAATTTATTGGCCTAGTGATTGACCTTTTTGTAGTGAAAACAAGAAAAATGGATTGATTCATATTCAATCGCTTGATTCTAGCCCCCTAGCTTTGAGTTAATCATCACCTTCTCAGGAAAGTTTGCAGATTGATCCACAATCACACAAAAAAATGCATAAACTAACCTCTTCCAGGAAGCAGTCATTTGATCAATGCTTAGAAGATTTCCAAACATATTAGCAATGCCAGCGAACACTTGTTCATCCCAAAACTCCTAAGGCCAAGCTGGGAGCCTTACCCAAAGAACAAGAACTAGGGTTAAAACCAACAAGTCCCATTTCTTCAGGACCAACAAGGACTTACCAATCATCCATGACCTCGTTACAAGTGAAAGAGAATGATAAAAAAACCTTTAGCCATTGCTGCTACCTCCACCTCGCCTTTTGTCCTCCAGCGTTTAGAAGCTAGATTGCAGACCAACTCAAAATTTGGGCGAGCACCCATAAATTTTTTGACCAAAGTAAGGTCCATAGACACCAAATGGTTCTCAATAATGTAATCAAGAAAAGACACCAAGTATTCTCCTGTGACCGAATTCTCCTGAAAGTTGACTTCACTGAGGAGCTCTTTCCTTTTGGTTTAGCATCCAAAAGGCTAGACCAACTTGGTCCATTTGAAAAGACCTCTGCATGCTTATGTCCTTCACTAGCAACACCTTTTCCAAGAATCTTTAGACGTGGGGAAGAGGACAGGCTCACATTGTGAGTAGGGATGGCCCCCACACAATGTTTGGAAAGAGGACCATCAACCAAAACCATTTAGAGTTCAGAACAAAAGACAGAAAGGAGGAGCCACTATCAAAGCCATCAACACCGCTGCAAGCTAACAGTTCCACACCATCAGTGACAACAACCTCAGACCTACCGCCATTACCACTAGGGGGAGAACCAACATTTCCTACCTTCGTAAAATTTTGAAAAAATGCCGACCCACCAAAAGAGAGCTCCATTTTCCATCCTTCTTGTTTGATAAAATTAAAACCTTATTATATAAAGGAAAAATTATTAAAAATTAAAAATTTAGAGAAAACCAAAATATATTAATAAATGCAAATGAATATAAAGAATTTTTTTTGTAAAGTTCTATTTATTTTAATACATAAGATTATTAATTAATACTATTAGAAAAAATAAAACAACCTTAATAAATAATAACAAAGAGAAATCTTATAAAGAAAACAACTAAACAAAAAACTAATAAAACCACGAAAGAGAAACAAAACAATATTAAAGATAAATGATTTTAGTACAAGGAGGTTAATAATATTAACCAAAAAAAGAAAGAAAGACCTCCAAATTAAAGAAGAAGCAATAAAATGAAATGAAATTGAGTGAACATAAACTATATTAAAGATCAAAATTAAATTAAAGAATGGGCTAAAAAGAGAAAAGAAATGAAATAAGAAAATAAACACAATGAATGAAAGACCACAAGAAAGAAATGACAAAATGAAAAAAAAAAATGAAAATGAAAAGAACAGGAAGAAAAAGAAAGAAAGAACAAAGAAGATGAAACTGAAGAGAGGAGGGCTACCAATAAGAAGGACAATACCCTTGAAGGAACACAAATGTCTAAAGGGTGAAGAAGAAAGAAAAGGGGAGGAAGGTGAAAGAGGAGAAAAATGCATTTAGAGGGGAGAGAAACGAAGAGAAAGGGAAGCGAAGAAAGAAAAGACCAACAAGAAAGAGGGAATCAAGAACGACTAGCATGGGGTTTTTTAAGGTTATTTAGAAGGGGTTGCCAAGAGAAACTGAGATTCCAACCCCCATCATGGTTGAGGTTGGAGAGGTGATGAAAAATAGTAATGGCCTCTTTGAGGTTCCTCTTGAAGTAGTTTTTCAAAATTCAAGTACCCTTGCTTTGTAATTTTTAGTCTCTCTTAATAATCATATGAAAGAAAATTGTCTTGTCAATACATTACATTCTAATGAAGTTTGAACATAAAATTATAATCCTTAGAGTAATATGAATATTATATAAGCACTAGACCTATTAGGTCTCCACATTATAGATTATTGACACTTCAATTGTTAGCCACATCCACTTGAATAGCAGAAAATTTCACCAAAATTAGTTGTAGAATAGGGGAGAGGACCTAATAGTTGAGCATGTTTCAATAGTTGTGATAGCATTTGTTTATATAGTGCCCAATATTTTTATCAATATTGGACCAATAGTTGTGACATGACTACCCACAATTAAACAAAATGCATTCCTTTGATCTAAAAAGCAATCAATCATGTGATGCCACATCAACGCTCAACTACCCATGATGTGAATGCAAAAGTATTGGTCAACTACATCTTGACAAAAAGAATGCTGATGCGGCATCATATTTGATGATGTGGCTCTAAAATGAAAGCTATAAGTAGGGGACTTGTCAAGTAAGCTACTGTAAAAAAATGGGAGTGATTCAAAATTTCCACATAAGATAATTAGACTTGCACAAAGTTAAGGTGCACAAGTACTCAATTCTCTCCCCTATTCACCCTAATTATACATTCAACATAGCACTTCATATTCACCATCGACATTGATATGACCATTTCTATATCCTCAAGCATTTGTCCATATATATGACATTAATGTCCCACCCTATGTTCTAAATTACTAATATCTCGATTAAATCTCTGAAGAAGAAGGCATAGTTGGCCCAATCAATAACGTTATATAGAGCAATGCATATTGAGTAGTCCAAACAGATGGTGAAAACCTTGCGATTCCACTTATAAATTGGTTTACCTACACAACATTTTTCTTCACAACACACAAGAAAATGGTGAAGAAATTGATTTGTGTGGTCTTAATAATAGCATTGGTAATGGGCATGTCAGGCATAGAAGAAGCAGTTTATTTGGAAATTTCCCTTTTATAGCTTTCATTTCAAGGACACATCATTAAATATGATGCCACATCAACATGATTTTTGTCAAAATGTAGTTGACCAATACTTGTACATTCACATCATGGGTAGTTGAGTGCTGATGTGGCATCACATGATTGATTGCTTTTTAGATCAAAGGAATGCATTTTGTTTAATTGTGGGTAGTCATGTCACAACTATTAGTCCAATATTGATAAAAATATTGGGCATTATATAAAAAACTACTATCACAACTATTGAAACATGCTCAACTATTAGGTCCTCTCCCCTATATTGAAATGGATCTTTGTGTGGATAATATGGGGTATAGTTATATAGGAATATGTGTTAATCGATGGGTAAAGGGACTTAATTTTACATAATATTTTGTCATTTATAGATATGTAGTTGTATTTAGCCACTCTCCTTCAAATGGATACAAAGAAAAATGGCGAATGTCATGGGTATTGCCAATTTCGTAATTATATTTAGCCACCTCCACTTTAAGGTGCATATGAATCCTCAAATAATCATGTAGTTCAAATTATTTAATATTCATAAACAACATATAAATTAAATAATCAAATACAAAATAATACTATAAGGATCCATATAGAGTAATGGACCTTGTAAGATGTCAAATAGTATGACAAGTGATTGCACAATAGACAAAAGGTGTTGCTAGGGGAAATATATAAGTAGAACCTTGATCAATTAAATGGTTAAATGTTTAACTTCATTTAAATATTTACCTACAACTAATAAAGACAACAATAAATATGACCATCTAGATGGAAATAGCTTTGATTTCCTTTGATTCATTGAAAATGCTTTAGAAACTTCACTTGTTGGGATGTCAGAAAAATTCTTAGATTCCTGATGCATGTGCTTTATGTTCATCGGTGTTTTAATAAACTTGGCTAATAGCTAAAGTGTAGGACATAGGTGAATTTTAACAAGTTGGAAGATTTTATATTGACAATAGTAGTAGAAACAATTAGGTTTTGAGCTTATTTTGTAGCGATGGAGCAGATTGCCACTATGTTTTCAACGATTGCAACAACTTATGGCAACGACCTAGATCACAATAAATAATGGAATGGGCACCAAATTTCTGGAGCAACAGTTCTTGGAGCACCAAGTTTTGGAGCAACAAATTCAGAAAATTTAGATCAGTTTTGGCTCGAGCAAGAAGGGTGCAGGGTCCTATCACAAACATGTTCTGAATAGCACAAGAAGACCCAAGGGAGAATTCAATTTGGGGGTCGTGCAAGGATTCTTAGTTCCCTTTCTTCATGCCCAAATCTATCTTAGTTTCAGGCTGAAAAACAAGTTTGCAGCTGTCGTGTGTTTGCTGTGGAGGGAAAGTTTGAAGGACTAGTGGCAATTTTGACAGGAGGCTCTAGCAGGGGAAGGAGGGATAGAAGTTCAAATTTAGTTATTGGGAGCAATGCTCCGGAACTTTGTTCCTTCTTTCCACTTGCATCTTTCAGCAATGCACTGGAACTTGGTTTCTACATTCCAGCTACATCTTTAGTGATGCTCCGAAACTTTGTTCCTTCATTCTGGCTACATCTTTCAGAGATGCACCAAATTTTGTTCTTTTATCCCAATCGCATCTTCCAGTGATGCTTCAAATCTTTGTTCCTTGAATGTAACATTGGCATATTTTTCCTTATCAGAATTAACATATATGTAAAACTCTTTTATATAATATAAATATATATAGACTCTTACACCTTTTATCAAAAAAAAAAAAAAAACAATTAAGTTTTGAAACTCTGCAATCTCCCATTTTTTCTGTCATCTCTCGAGAAGGTTTAGCAATTTTATGAGTCTCCTACGGGGAGATAAAATTGTAGGAGATAACGATTTATTCAGATATTGCAAATATATGTATTCAGAAGATTAATATCTATTGTTGTTTGAATGCCTTGGTCTTCCAATGTGAACATTCAATATTGAATATTACTGTGGCTGGTAGATTTAAAAAAGATATTTATTCTAGAATTGAAGTCTACATCAGTTAGCGGAATCTTTTTTCATTTTTTGGCCACCAATCTATTGCTCAGGTATATTTTATATCTAGACCTCATCGACTTATTATTTTTTAGCATATTATTGGTACTGTGAAAACTCGATGCATATTCGGTTTATTATGGCGACGTGGAGAATATATTTGATTATGGTTAATTCTGAAGATTGTGTGGGAAGCCAAAAAATTATAGCTGTCATCCCTATTTTGTTAATAGTTGGAAATAAATGTGCAAGCCTCTATAAGATAATCAGACTGTCTATTGATTCACCTGTGGTCATCCGCGGGCCGTCAGACATTAGAAGACTGCAAATACAATTCAGAGAATATTATATCGTATATCTGAAACTGTGAGTGTCGAATGTCATTATCATCCGCTAGAACATATTGTTATCAGTGATTGTGGCTTCCAACACGGCGCACCATATAGTGGATATCGGGCTATTTTATAAACTACCATAGCCACCACCTTTATTACTAGTCGCCTCTCACTAGCAAGGTGACGCGGACTTGGTATTTCATATGCAGACAATACTATAGTAGTCGATGGTTTTATATTGACATATTGGCTGGGAATTCATCCATTGGTATCTTATGTGTGAGCTCCCGATTTGTATTCAATATCAATCAGCCGTTATTCCTGTACAAACCCATGAAGACATATCATTGCCAGATCAACGTTTGAATTTGTTTAGATATATGATCAAGATTCAAAAACTTCATATCCAGATTCTCTCACATGTGACGACCTGTCGTATATTTTCCAGTCGCATCTATTCCTATATTCGCCTAATTTATTCTTTTGTGGATGCTTATTAGGTTAATCACTATTCTTTGTTTCGCCACTATATTGAGGGATGTTGACTACAGGATTATCACTATTAATGTGTTGAAAGGGTGTTATCTACCTAAGAAGACATTGCATGTATATGCAATATTAGTGATCATGTTTAGAGGGGATTTGAGGATAAATAAAAATATATTAAGGCAGCAACCATCATTAAAGTGCGTTAACAATAAGTCATGTCTCTTTAAAAAGGTTGTCTCTATTTCAAGAGGTGCCTCTTTTCATGAAAGGCATAAGGATATAAAAGAATTGTTGTATGTGAAGAAGAGGACATAGAAGATTGGAATATTGTATAAACAAACACAGATTAGAAGTGCTCATAAGAGCCATGACCAAACAAGTATGGTGACATAATCGACCACCTAACTCAAAGAAAAGGGATGCATAATCAATCAAGTTAGCATTCAGACATAGCGTCAAGGATAAACTACATGAATATGAAGACCAAATTAGGAATAGTGATTAGATAGAGGTCTAAGCCTCTTCCTCATTCAAAAACATGAGTTTAAAGTGATGAATCAGAAACAACAACTTGTCAATTTACCAATTCTAGAATTAATAATCATTTCAGACTATTTATTCAAACTTCAAGATTCATATAAAAAATTGGCATCATAATACCTTCTCCTAAAACTGTTATAAATGACCAAACTTATATATTATTTTAGAAAACTACAGAGATAGAATTGATAATAAAGTGTTACATACAATAGTTCATTTTATTTCATTTATAATTTGGAAACTCAGTTAGCTTTCTTTAATAATATTGGATGACAACCTTTGTCAATCCAATAAGAAATAAATTGAAAATCTATCGATTAGGAGCAAGGATCATTACAAACTCATTATCAACAATCATAAGAGAAATAAAAGGAAATAGGCTTTGAGAAATTCTACTTGTGTGAAAAATGGTAATGTTGCATCTTCTTTAGAAATTCATGAGTGGTAAAATTAATTTATTAGTTAAGTAATATAACTATAATTTGTAATGGCTTGGTTTACTCAATTTTAGAATTAAGTTGAGAATAAAACATTCGGTAGTCTATGAGTATGCAACTTGACTCACAAGATGACCTCAAATGTTAAAATTCTAAATCCTTACATGATATATAGAATGACCTAGTATTGATTGTTTCTAACTAAAAGGGGGAAAGAGAAAAATGCATAAAAATAAATCATAATATATTGGTATTGATTCACCAAGGGAACGTTTGTATTGCATACAAAATATAAAATATATAGATTGATTATCAATGGGAATGGATAATATGTAGGAGTTAATGGTGACTCCTCAACACCCCCAAGATCAGTTGCGACCAAAACCACTTCCACAAGAGAGAGAATGGCAAGAATGCTTGCTTCACAATGCAAGATTGATTGATTGCTTGATTAGCTTGAATCAAATGTACATGAGATGCCTTGCTTATATGGGCAAGGTTGAGAGATAGGAATGAATATGATGTTGACAAATGTCATGATCCTATGACATGAGACAACCAACAACCTAATCACCTAGGAAATGATGCATCCTAGCTAGATAAGATAAGTTCTAGAAAAACCAACTAAGACTTCTAGAAGGAATCTTTTACCTAAGTAAACTTAACCATGTGAATATGTCCCCTAATTACCTAGTGAATGAATTAGCTAGGTACAAGACAATTATTCACACCAACACCCCCCCTTAAGTTCAACTTAGGGAGAAGATTATTATGCAAACTGTGCAAAGACTATGACTATGGGTCCTAGCTACTAGGCCATGTTAGGTACCCATTTACAATGCAAATGATGCAATCTCTCACAAGCGGAGAAAAGAAGAAAACCCTGTGGGACAAAACTCCTCTCCAAAAGAGAGAAAACAAAAGAAAAGAAACATGATGTATGGAGAACTCAATGATACCCCCCAAGGACATCATGCATCATGTATATACAATAAATGACCCCCCCATAAGAGGGAAGTAGAGAGATGAGATATCCCCCCCATAATGTATGATCACCTGCAAACATGGTTAAAGTTTGAAGACAAAAAAAAAATCCAATGCCTACAAACAATGTTTCTCCCCTTGGGAAGAAGATACACCAAGAACAAATGCAGGAATGATTCCCATTCTGGATAGGAAGAGGTAGGAAGAGGAATCCAAATGTAGGAAGATTGTGTCTCTGAAATCTGCTCATGTGTTGCCAATTTATTGGATGATGATGATGCCACAATCCAATTAGGTACATGCCTAATCACAACAAACTGTGACAATCCAGGAACAAGTGGAAACAAATCTTGAACAAGCTCCAAAGACATAGATGAAGTCACAATATTGGATCCATGACTATCATCAAATAAGAGAGATAAACCCTCAAATTGGTCCTCCAAGTCTGAAATGTGAGACTCCACAAACAAAGAAGCAATGTCTGTCAAATAGGAATCCCAATCAGGAAGACTCTTAAATACCTGTTGCAATGAATCATTGGACATGCTCAATGAATCATCAACAGAAGATGAAGAATCAGGAACCTCTGAAGCATCTGCAATCTCCTCCAAAGGATCAGAAGCATGGGTTATCAACTCTGAAGAATGAAGAAGCACATGTGAGTTGGAAAGAGGACCTTCAAGAGATGGAGAAGAATCATGATCTTCATGCACCTCTCTAATGTGAGTCCAAAGAGCATGAGGACATTGGAAGTGAATAAGTGTCTCCAAAAATTCATCATCTACATTTTCAAAAATAACTCTAAAGACAGCAGCCCTGAAGCCTTTCCAAATGCAATACTCATCAGCTGTGCTAGGACAAGGAACTTTATCAAACAAATAAGACAATAGATTCCTCTCACCAAGATGAGTGACTATTAAATTACTCCATTGCCTATAGTTCCAATTCTCCAAAGTAATTAAGTCATCTATTTACAAAGATATGAGCTTCAAAAGCCAAAAATAGAGATCTATCTTCAACCTGGAAAATATGGCACAAAACTGCAAAATCCCTGCAAAATATCTGCACCACTGAAATGTTCAGATCTCCACCTTTCTGATGATATCTCGTTTATGAAAAATGGCCTTCGTATGCAGAAGTTATGAAAAAATGAAAAAAAGGCCTATAAATAGGCACTTGGGGGCAAATACATAAGGCTAAATTGGATCAAAATTTTGGGCTCCTGAGGGCTGAGACACAGTCACCAATGTGACCTTGGTTGCATAAAATGCAAAAATAAAAAAACACCCATCGGTAAATATAATATAGGTCGGCCTTCAAAGATTGCAATACAAAGTGTTTAATATCAAAAAGCAAAGCTTATATATGAACCTTCGGTGGATAATAAAGCTTCATACCGATTAAGGTGATGTGACAGCCATTTGCCAACCCAACCACCTCAACCGATGGATAGCTGATCTGATGGCCGACAATGAAGATGACGCAGAGCGACGATGCAGATCTAATTTGACTGTGTACTTGATATGATAGCCCGCCAGCCAATACAATGTGACAAGACCTTTATATGACCAGTGATGCCGATGATATAATGAACACGAGCCGAATATTGCTTTTACCAAAAACCATAGGCCATGGAAGGAGATGCATATGGGATCTTAGGAGGATATACCGCCGATGTGACAAGTCGCCGGTGATTCGTGCCCGCCAATGGAGCTCGGACCATAAGCCTGCGATGTTGCTGTCTAGACAACCTGCGTACAAGATCTGACAGAAACCTTCACCAAGGATACTACTGATAAAAAGGACGCCGACGAGTACCCTTGATCAAATCGGACGTAGAGATATGACAAGCCCTTTGATTGGAAGCAGTGACCGAATGGGATGATCCGACGCAGATGGAATAGTTGACAAAACCTTTAATGGAGCTGACAGAGATTGCCTGGCTGGAGATCTTAGTGGGCTCGATCTGTTCTGATTGACAAGGCCCATAGACATATACGATATGCAGATTACACCGGAGAAGGATGAATAATCAACGTTGGTAGCCAGGAAAAGCAAGATCGGTAGATGGGAATAAGCACGGTGGTCGACAAGACAGCAAATGGGCAGACCAAAGTACAACGTGCCCTGCCACAAGCTTATAATAGTCCGCGGAAAAAGAATATGCCCCAGAATTTTGATAATAAATACGCAGAAAATATTTTGCCAAATATTTTTTTGCAAAAATATTAAAATTGTACCGCTTGGGAGGCTGTCCCAGCAAAATTTTTTTTTGCTTCAAAAACAACTTTACCCAATATAGGCGAATTTACAGTCAAAATTCGTCTGCGGAACCTTCTGAACTCAACCGTGAGGTTATTGAAACCCCAATCTGCACCCAACAAAATTTCAAGCCAAAATATCACCCTCAGATCTGGGAAGGAATCTGCAACACCTGGAGAGCTCTGATACCATGTGGGAGTTAATGGTGACTCCTCAACACCCCCAAGATCAGTTGCAACCAAAACCACTTCTACAAGAGAGAGAATGGCAAGAATGCTTGCTTCACAATGCAATATTGATTGATTGCTTGATTAGCTTGAATCAAATGTACATAAGATGCCTTGCTTATATGGGCAAGGTTGAGAGATATGAATGAATATGATGTTGACAAATGTCATGATCCTATGACATGAGACAACCAACAACCTAATCACCTAGGAAATGATGCATTCTAGCTAGATAAGATAAGTTCTAGAAAAGTCAACTAAGACTTCTAGAAGGAATTTTTTACCTAAGTAAACTTAACCATGTGAATATGTCCCCTAATTACCTAGTGAATGAATTAGCTAGATACAAGACAATTATTCACACCAACATGATATATCTATAGTTGATAAGAGGTAAGAGAAAATTAAATTGTCATTTTATTTGTAGAAAATTAATAACCACTCTAGAAGAGATCAACACAATGTATACATGCAAACTAAGGCTACCTAAATGTAGATAAAATGAAAAGAAGAGAAAAGACAACCCTACAAAGCATAGGAAAACTTGGAACAAGAGTAGCTTAATAATAAAAAGGAACACGGTCACCAAGGATACACAATACAAAGATTGGTTGCAATTTTATTATATAAAGAATTGAGGTAAAAATAATTGTGATGATGCTTAGGATACAAAAATAGTAGGGGTTTTTCTCGCGACAGTCTGGCTAGGGGGCGAATCCACGTGTCGCTGAGATAGAAGCTCAGGACATTCTATCTAGGCTGGCGCGGATGGGAAGTGCAAGTTGGGGTGATTTGGCATTTATTGCTGCAGGCATATCCGTGCGATTTTATATGTGGGAATGGACGGTTGCAATGAAGTTTTAATGGCCAGTAGCTATGACGGGCAGTGATGGCGACTCCACACATTTTTTTCGGGTGGTGTGGGTAATTGTATACGCTTCATCACCTCTCCTTTTGCATCACACAACCATGGAAATGTCGGTCTGTCTCAGAGCTATGCACAAGCTCTGGGCTTTCTTCGGATACATTTCATATAGCAGGTTGAAATCTATTTTCAAGGATTGGGACCCCTTGGTTCTAGGGGCAGCGTAGCTGCTTCTAGGAAGCGAGTACATGGAATCCGTAGAAAGATATCGCACGAATGCGGACATAGTGTCGCGTTTCATGGCTTCAGTACTTCTAGATTTGGAAGTCCCCAAGGTCATCACCCTCCTAATGGAACACAAATTGATCATGAGCAACCTATTGGGTGGCGTGGAGGATGTAATAATCATAGCAAAATTGGGTGTGGATCTTCCTCGACCAAGAGATATGCATAGAGCGCTTCTACCTGGGGTGTGTGTGAGACGATATTCGTTCCTCTTGGACCTGAAAAGGGAAGCATTGCAAGAGCACAAGAACCGGGAGAGGTGTGGCCTCATTTTCTTAAAACATCACCTGTATCTTGAACCGACTGGCAGAGTGGACTGGTGCTGGCACTTCCGCGAATACCTGGTGGTAGAAGGCGTGGAAATGGACGAGTGAGTTGGTGTGTTCGTGCCTCATCAGATTTTTGGCTTCTCTTTATTTATGCGATGGTGGGTGGTGGTAGCATCCTTTGGTGTGAAGTCTTTTGCAGTCGTGGGTGGTAGGTCGTGGTGGCATGGCCTCTACTGGTCTGGGGTTAGGGTGGTGAAATTGCAAATTTGTAATGTCGTGTTTTGGGGTTTCCTTTGTCTGCATGTCTTTCGAGTTGGGTGGTTAGGTGTTTTGTGGTGTGGGTTGGTTCCTTTGACAGCATATTGTGCTGTGACAGTCAATTGACACATTGTGTCTGCATGGTAAATATTTTTTTATTATTAATACAACACCTTATTTATGTACAAAAAAATAGTAGGGGTTCACCAAAATATCTTGTCCAACCTAAGATTATGTGGGATTGCTAAATTTATACAAAAATATATGAGGGTAATGCAAGAAAAAATAATAATGGTTAACATCATGACCTACATTAAATATAGTAAAAGAAGATTTCCATGCAATAGTAAGGCACATGTTATGGTCCTAAATCATTTTTGGCTTTAAATTTTCTTTTAAAGTTTTCAAAAGAAGATTAGATTTGAATTTGTTATGATAACTATCATGTTGTTATGCTTGCCATCATCTCTAACAAATACCTCTCTCAATTCAACAAGGCTAGATATTCAATGGCTAAGCGGCCACTTTTTAGCTTAAAATTTGATTTGGTCACATCCATTTGTAATTTTATTATGTGTTAGATTCAATGTGATCAAATTTCTTTCAAACTCTCTATCAAGATGTTGATAATTTCTTATTACTAAATATGATTCATAATCAACCTAGTAGATACTTCAAATTTTATTGGCATATTTAATTCTACCTACTTTCATCTTTAGGAATGAAGATAGGCCATGGGATGTGTTTGAAGTGGAGTATCCATGAGTACCCACCATAAGAATCATCCATACACAACCCAACACCCTAATTGATGTGGACTATATATTGACTCAAATTAGATGGATGGTAGGTTGACATAGTATTCCTAATCAATAATTTTTAATTTCACATGAGAAAAAATTAAAGATCTAATGATTCATAGGACATTAAGCACAATATTATATTCCCATTTTTCTTCCTCCTAGTTACCAATTATTTTCTTACTTGGGGATAAGTTGGGCTCAATTTGAGCTACCATTTCATGATTAAGGAAGATTTTTATTTCATGGACCATCCCCTAGGAGAACCTTTTCATTTGGTCCAAGGGACTAATAAAATAAAGAAATATTTCCAAAGAACCTACCATGAGGGCATCAACTACTAGCAAGCCCATAAGAAAAAAGAAACTCCTCCCAACAAAAAAACATACTAATAATTGGATGGAAGAGATGGATGGGCGAAGGATTTGTGAGGCATTAGACACAATGAAAAATAATCATCATTCAATCAACTATATTAATACAATCCAATGACTTGCAAAATTTTATATCACTTGGTGATGAAATATCCTTAGTCCATTGGTTGTTCGTAATGTAAAGGGTATAGAGAAATATATAGGGATAACTTGAGGGGAATAAAATCTGAAAATAAGATCAAGAAGAAGCAAAGCTAAAATAGGGATGGTTTAAAAGAATAAGAAAATTAAACTAGATTGTAACAAATTATAATATAGTTCCCTACAACTCATAGAGGATTTTCTATGTAACTAGTCATTTTGGTCTCCAAGTAACCTAGTAGATGTCATGTCGATAAATTTTCATGACTTAAAAAATGTACATAACTACCAAATTTTTTACAAAATAAAATTAATTCAATTCAATATTTACAAGGATCCACTACATATCTAATGGTGTCATGTTTATAATGCCATCATGAGCACGATGCACAAAGCACGGAAAGGAAAAAGACAACCAAAGGAGAAAACCCTATCATAGACCCTAACTCAAAAAGGTAATCTAGTAGGTCTAATGGAAAATTTTATGAGAAACGTAAAAGGAACTATAGGAAAAATTTGAGAATAACCCTAGTTAATGAAATTGAAAACCAATGTTTAACATTCTAGCTATAACCTAAGGATACATAATTCAGATTCTTAAACAATTAGTAAGCATTGACTACACTACTAAGCTATTAACAAGAAACTTAAATATCATTTGCAAAATCATTCTTTACTAAGTTCAATAATAATAGTTTTCCAATAACTACCTTAAAAGACAATATATACTCTATAATCTTCATCTACCCTAATCATTAATGAAATTAGTGAACTAATAATTAAGGAAAAATTTGTCTAGAAAGCTAAACAATTTAATCATGTAATTAAAGGAACTCAAATATGATTAATACATTGAAACTTAAATGATTAATGAGTCCACATTTCAATTTAATCCATAGGAAAATCTCCAAAGTCTAATTCCTCAATTACAACTTTTAAATTAAGAATGCTTACCTATAACTTAATATTTTATTTGAAAAGGATACATCATAGATAATAAATAAAAGACCATCATCATAATATAATAATTCAATAAAAATTCTAAACTCCTCAAAAATTTAATTTGCGGAGGTGGTGACTTCTTATCATAGGATCTATATTGCTAGGAATGTTGGAGTGGCCAACCTGGCAATCAAAGGAAACTCTAGAAATACTACGATGTTGTTGAATTGGAAGGAGAACCCTTGTTGGTCACTTAGGGACCCCATCCTCTTGGCAGGAAATGTCATAATGAACTTTGTATGTGTAGATTTTCTCACATGTTTAGAGCTGGAAATAAAGTGGTTGATGTGCTTGAAAATCTAGGAGCCTTCACACCAAAAATTATTGTTTAGGATGATCTTTCATTAATCCTAGAGTATGTGTGAGAGCTTTTATCAAATGATGAAAAAGTAATTTAATATTGAGTTCAAGTTGAACTCTTCATCAACTCAAATTGACAAGTGACACATATTGCATTTAAGGAAATGTTTTAATCCCGCCTAGAGTCTTTTCATAAGTTACATCTACCTCTGCTTGTTCATTTTTTGGGTGTTTCTATAGAATTATTAGTGTTTCTTTGTCTAAGGTGAATGTAGTTATGGGTGGTGACCTTGTTCAAGAAGAGCTTGCATCCTGTGAGGTCTAGAAGAATGATAAGGACGTATGGACTATCCTTCAAAGGGGAAAGTTATCCAATTATGTTGAAGGCATGATGGGGCACAATCCTAATATTTCCATGGAATTAAATCCAATTCTTGGAAAGATGGTATTGTTACTATTAGGGAGTACTCCTTCTTTGTTAATATGGAACTTATTGCTAAAGTTACCGGCCTCCCATTGGAAGGGACATGTCTCCCTAGGAAGCTGAAAGACCATTATCAAAAGGAGATGGAGAGATTCTTGAAGAAAGAGGAAAAGGTCAACTGACTATAGAATAGGTTTAGCAGAGACGACCTCCTGGGGGATTGGTGTAGAATGACAGAGGTTCTGATGTGCTATGTAACCTTGGAAGGTAGGTTTAAGCCGATGAGATCAATATGGTGGTTGGTACTAAGGAGGAGAGAGAGAAGTTGCAGGAGGATGTGGCTACCATGTGTATCAGTCAAGATAAAATCCTCAAATGTTTGTAGGAAATTGTGGACTATAGTAAGTAAATAGTCAAGAAAATTGCGACCACCATTCAAGTGTTCCAGTAGGATCTCCGCAATAGACATGGCGGAAGGGCCAATGATGACTATCAAGAAGTTGTGCACTCAAAGAAGGGTAAGAAAGGGGGAGTTCTACTTCACCCAAATCTCAGGAGCATCAACTTGCGCAAAAGAAGCACATATCCTTTTCAAAGAAAAACTATAATTTCTAGAAAATTAATTGTAGGTCATTAACGACCTTAAGTTTTTGGGTCACCAATAGTTGGTCTGGTCCCTAGCTAGTTCTCTGTTGTGTTTTTCTTTTTTCCTACTTTTGTTGGTCTTTATGTAGTTGGTATTTTTTTCCTTTCCAAGTGTCTCATGTCTCATGAGTGTACATGTTTGGCCTCTATGGTCATTTTGTAAATGGGTATGGGCCTTTCCCAACTTTAATATAATCAAAACTTATAAAAGTACAACAATATGGTTTCCAAAATAACATAGAATGCATATATTAGTCTAATTATGATACTGTTTTCATATTTAATGTTTTTCACTAATGCAAATGGAAAGTTTTCTAAATAAAATTTGTTAATTTCACTAACAAAATACTAATTTGTAACCACTTTATTTTTGTTTTTAAACACCTATCTCTCTTATTTTTGAAAATTTCTGAGGAATGGAAATTCAATTAAGTTGCAAGTAATTGTTGTTGAGGTTAATAATTTTCTCATAATTGTCTTTAGATTATAGCTTTTATAAATTTTCCTACCATATTTGTAGGTAAATTTTTTTTATATTAATCAATAATAAAATTCATTGCAAGTTAAAATTTATATAAATTTGTATATGTAACCAGCCATTAGATTTTGTGGAAACCTAGAGCCACCCTAACTTCCAAGCAAGATGAAATAAAGGGGATTCTTCTTTCATTTCCTCATTTTTTTTATCTTGCAGGTTTGGCAAGAGAAAGGAATTGAAATAAACATATTGCTTCTCTCTTGGAATTGTATGATTTCATGAAAATATTACTTGGTTCTACTCCCAAATTTGTTTTCCAAATTACTTTTTATTTTTGGAAAAAGAGGATAGTAATGTTTTAGTTATAATTGGGTAAACCCACAAAAGTGGTTTACAATTTGAATGAGGAAGGAAAACTTGTAAAAAATGACAGCATGCCAAAAATTTTCATTTTGGGGGTTTGAATGAACTAGTTGGTTTGAATGAACCAAAAGAGGGTTCACTCGAACCAGGGTTCGAGTGAACCCATTTAATGCATGTACAAATTAATCGGCCAAAAAACAAATGGAAAACCCTTTATGGAAGGGGGTTTGAATGAAACTTGGTTCGCTCGAACCCCTAGGGGTTCGCTTGAATCCCCCTGGTTTGGGCGAACCCACCCTTTCCCTAATTTTTGACCTTGTTCACAAAAAAAATAAAAAAATTTGCACTTCAGAGTTTGGGTTGAAGATGAAAATGGTGGAGACTTCATAGACCCAACTGGAATTAGGTATTCCTCGGAATGAGCTATCCAACGAATATAATTTTAATGTGTTTTTTTTATTACATGTATTTGTTTTTTTAGTTTTATTAAACATAGGTTTTTCACCAAAAATCAAGCTCTCTGTTTTGCACGTGGAAAAATAGTAGATTATCAAAAAAAAAATAAAAAAAATGAGTGCACAGATATTGAAGTCTTTGATCCAACAAAAAAAGAATTTCGATAAATACAAAAAGTTACACTTTATATAGTTTGCTATGTTTGAATTGTAATTGGTTTGACTTCAAACTTGATTAAAGAAAAATATTCAATAAAAACTAACCAAGTGGAAGCCTTGGATATTGGAGTTACAAATCTAAATTTGAAAGAATTATAATTTTATCCTTCATGGAAAAAAGTTATGTGTTATACGGTGGCGTCACTTTTTAAAATGTTGTTTTCTAAAAAATAGTTTTCGAGGGAGATGGAAAAAGAAGTGCAATATGATTCCAAATTTTTAAAAAAATATATATTTAGAATCTATAAAAAAAATGTCACGAAACTCTAGTTTGCATCATCTTCAAATTCCTTATGGTTTAGCCGCTATAGGTTCCTGAAAGTGAAGATTTAGTTAAAAAGAATTATTTCAGTGTTCAGTTTGGCCAAAAATTGTAAACTAGTATTGTGGGATCACCCAACTTCTAATTAGTTTACTGAGTTGATCTAATTTCTAGATTTACCATAACCATCTTGATAATACAAATCAATTTAAATTTTATCTCCTAATTTTGTGTCTATCGTTCTGTGTGATAAAAAATATAATATTATTTTATGACAAATTATTGTTTTTGATAAAATAAGCAGCATTTATAGAGTGTTGTACCCTTTACATGAAAATCCTGCAAGGCCAAAAAGGAACCGAGTTCATCAAAACATTATAAAAACTAAACTAAAAATAATGGAAATAGGACACAAACACTGCACATTGACAACAAAAACCCAACACAACACATAACTGACCACTAACTGTCCATGTTGTCCCATTTCTGGATGAGGAGGCTTAAAACATTATCCCTAATCCACTTGGGAACTTCACCCACAATATTATTTTCTGCTTCCTCCATGATGACATGTAAAAGTGTGACGACTGATCTGTGAATCATTTTAATAGTGCAACAAGTCAGACTATTGAATTTTTGTTTAAGTTTAATAACCCACTCCCACAACATGCCAAAGTCCTCATCCTTACATCTTTCTTGCACTAGGTTGCCTCTTCCTCACAAGCCCTAGGATCTGAGGGGTGGTTGGAGTCCTCCTTAAGCATCTAGTTCATGTCTAAGAAATGACTAGAGCCCTCCATGAAATCTTCTTTGATCTCCTCAACAGTGTCATTTTTTTCCTTCAGTTCTCCCGCCAGTCTGGTTTGAATCACTAGAAATTTCATCCACCAAAATCCGTTTTTTGTTCTTCACTAGTTTGTGGGACCTCCTCACACTAGTTTGTTCTATCCCCAAATCAAATCTCATGGCCACCATGGTGTCACCCTTGGATTCTTTTTCCTCAACACTTTTTCCTTTACTGTCAGTGGCCAACATGTCCACCTAACATGAAGACTCTTTTTTCCCCTTCTTCTTAGTAGTGGGTCTGTTTTCCTTCTTGATGGGTTTGTTTTTTAGCTCCAATAACCCAACCATAGCCTTGGAATGGGCCAACCCAACCTCCCCTTTCTTATTTTTTGATGGAGGTTTAGACTTAGGCTCAGCACGAGGTTCATTTTCAGGCATGGGGGTTTTTTCTCTTAGGAACCACCAAAGCAAGAGGGGAGGCAAGGTTAGGAGGTTCCAATTCCTCCACATGCACAGTCAAGATAGGTTTAGGAGGGAACAAGGCCAAATGGAAGTGATAGATCATAAGGATTAGGCCCTAGTACAACTAGAGGGGAGGTGGAATATCAGGATTGAGAGTGGCAACATCGTGGGATTCTTTGATCGAACTTTCCAGGGAAGTCAGTAGAAAGAAGGGAAAGTTGAGGATCATTTTATGTCATATGTGATTTAACATCAGAAAATGGTAAAATTAAAACACCTTGTATCTACCTTCTAAAGTAACATATTTCATAAGAGCAAGACACAACTCAGTGTCCCAGGGTTTTGGCAACGCCTCATGGTCAAAACTCCATTATTTTTTAACTGACTTCTCGTTGTCCTTAAAGAAGATGTTCAGACTCTCCAGGTATTATGTTTTGGTATGCTTTTAATATTTATTGCCATCATAGGAGAGGCTCGTCACCTTACTAATCACTTCCTCATCCACCTCGAACTAAATCCCTCCCATGGTGACACGCCTATCCTTCCACAAACCAGTAAATTGGGATGACATTTTCTCATCGTGGCCCACTAGACTCTCTAAAAGTGGCACCAAACCTCCCTCCATATAGATATTCCAAGCTATGGGGTCCCTATGAAACTCCTCATAGTTGTCAAGCTTGGTCCTGACCCTATCTCCAGCCATCTTGACCCATAATACATAGGAATAGGAACTAGCCTAGAGAAACAAAGTTAGCCAGAAAATGGACTAGCCTCCAATGAATTTACCCTTTCTTAAACCATCATTACCCCACCACCCTGAACAATAAGGTGTAATAAAAGCTATTATATATTTACATTCTTTAGCAGTCATTACCAATGACGGAAACTCCACAGGGCCATAATCATCCCTTAAGAACCATAAGCTAAGGCAATAAGCCATGATAATGAAATCCAGATAATTAATACCCATTGTGCCAAAGGTCCCATTGAGATTACACATTTTCCCAGGCCTTTTAGCTGTAAGGACAAGATTTGAAATTCTTAAGTACATCTCATAAGATCTTATGCTCATCATAAAGTTGATTAAATTGGAATTATCAAGTAAGTTGGCAATGAACATCACGTTACACACATTCTCGAAGATTTGATGGGGTATGTAGTACATTTGAAAAGATAGTCCATAAAGGCCAAGGACCCCACCATACATAGTTATGAAATGAAATAACCACTTAGCAACCCGCTTTAAACTCACCACCACACCTGGCCTAGTCCTCATCATCCAAGGTCCTGACGTATAGTGCCTCTTGTACCCATAATAAATAGTATTGTTTACCATCATTAAGAAGTTATATTCCTTTGTTCTACAAGGATTAATCATTGTATATTTTTTGGCATCACCTTGAACCATTTCCAACAATTGCATAGATTCCAAGTGGAGCCCAAGTTGGCCAATCCATTGGCCACCTGGTTACCCTCCCTATAGGTGCAAGTCAGGTAATTCCTTTCTAATTTTTAAAACAATAAATTTATGTCCATTAAGATATCCCTAATGTTCCAACCATGCAACTGACCATGATTAATAGAGTCAATCACAGTCTTAGAGTCCCCTTCAATATGTAGATTTTTTATGCCCAATGTGAACAATCTTGATGCCTTGAGCAATGCTCGTGACTCAACCGTCATAGAAAATAGAATGCTAATTCCTCTAGCAACTAAGTTTCCCTTTTAGTCCCTTATAACACCACCAATACTAGCTATACCAAGGTTCCCCTTGGCCGCACCATCAAAATTCAGTTTAAACCAACCCAAACCCAGAGGGTTCCAAATTGTGTTTTTTCTAGCTAGGGACTTGGAGTTATCAAAGGAGTTGATCTCAAGTTTTATGTTCCAAGATTTTTCCATTTTGATCTCCCATTCAATAGGGGAAATTTCTGAGGGTTTCCACTTGAATAGGGAGATACTTTCATAAATAAGTCTAGATCCAATGCCAAAGACTTCCTTGGGGCTCCTCTCAGTGTCTCTGAAGATCTGATTGTTTCTTTCTTTCCATAGGCACCAACAAATGATGGGGGAGAATTTCCTCTAGATCTCCATGGGGAGAGGGTGTTGAAAGGGTCCATTCTATCCTTCAATAAATAATTTTAAATCCTTATTCAGGGTCCAGTGAGTATCCAACTTTTGGAAAGCTACGTCCTAGACCTCAACAGCATAAGGACAGTGCAGTAATAGGTGATCCAACAACTCTTCATTACTTTTTCATAACATACATCTATTCAGGATTAGAAAGCCCTTTTTCCTTAGGTTATCTTGGGTTATAATTCTATTGTGACAAGCCAACCACCAGAAGAAATTTAATTTTGGAATTAAGTGTCGATTCCAAACTTGTTTCCAAATCCTGGTTGAGTGCCCTTGTCTGATAGCAAATTGTAAGCTGTCCTGACAAAAAGGTTTCCCTTACTTCCAATTTAGACCAAAAGAAATCATCCTCGACATCAGATATGGGGATTTTGGATAATGAGAGTAAGTCTTGTAATGAAATAGCCAATCATTTCAGGTCAGGGGAAAGAGGGCAGCATAATCCCAAGTCTTTCCATCTCTTGACACCCATCGGAACTTGAAGGTAGTCACAAACACTCCTACCAAAGAACCGAGTCACAAGTTCCATCAGGTTTTTAAACTCATAAAAGGCTAATGGGGAGTCAAATATCCAAGGGTCTTCCTAGAAACAAATACAACTGCCACTACCAAGTTTCCATCTTATTCCTAATTGAAGCAACTTCTTCATCTTGCAAATATTATTCCAAGCTAGGGACCCATGGGGGTGATCATTCAAAATGCACCTAATTAGGGGATAATTTCCAAGGTATTTGGCATTCATTATCTTGCACTAGTCCTTTTTATTCCTTAACTGGTTCCACCCCACCTTGGCAAGCAAGGCTTTGTTGGTAGATTGGACTTTCCTAATGCCTAGCCCTCCCCCAGATTTAGAAAGACACACCTTATCCCAACTGACAAGAGACATCTTCTTCTTTTCCTCAGTACCAAACTAGAGGAATACTCTTTGGATCTTTTCAAATTCCTCAACAATGTAATTGGGCATTTGAATATAGAGAGGAAGTAAATTGGAATCCCCTAAAGGGTAGTACTAAGGAGTTGTAGTTTACCAGCATGATTCAGGATCGAACCTTTCCACCCTGCAAGCTTCCTTTGAATCCTTTCAAGGATAATATTCTAGAAATTGGGAGTGACTTCCTTAATAGTGAGAGGGAGACCTAGATACATTGAAGGAAGTGAGACACTCACACAACCCAAAACAACAATCACCCGATCCTACAGACTAGGAGTGTATATAAAGAAATAGATCATACTCTTATTATAATTAATTCACTAACCTAAACAAGCTCCATAAATATTGAGGCAACTTTGTTATTTCATGGCTTACACAACTGTGGCTTTCCCAAATAACATAGTTTCATCCAAAAATTATTAAATGACAACAGGGTCAAGAGTGGTGGCTGGCTTGACACCCTTGATGGAGCCCTCCGACAACATACGAGCAACATTCCTACTCAAAAATTCAACAACCATTATAAAAAATATGGGGAAATGAAGTCCCCTTGTTTAATACCTCTCCTAGATACAAAGAAACCATGGGGCACTCCATTGACCAGAACAAAATATTTCACAGTGGTTATGCATTCTAAAATGATATCCATCACTCTTTGATTGAATTCAAGCTTATCAAGGACTTTGGGAAGAAAGTTCCACAAGAATTTGTCGTAAGCTTTAGAAATATGAAGCTTAAACACCATACTAGAATTATTACACATGTCCATAGAATGCAAAATTTCATGAGTGGTAATAGCCGCATCCAAGATATGGTGACCCAGAACAAAGCCTTTTCGACTTGGACTTATCATTTTATCCAAAAGAGGTTTCAAGTGGTTCACCAAGATTTTGGAAAAGATCTTATAAACAGTGTTACAAAGGCTGATGGGGTGGGAATCAACCATGGTCTATGGTTCATCAATTTTAGGGACAAGGGAAATGAAGGTATGGTTTAGCTATTTGAGCATTTTGCTCGAATTGAAAAGATCTCTTGTTGCTAGAGTAAGGTCCTCCCCCATAACATCCCAAAAGATCTGGAAGAAATTTGAGGGGGGGCCTTATAAGCACCCATACTAAACACAGTAGTCCAGACTTCCTTGGGAGTAACAACCCCCATAATATAAGTACTATCCTCCTAGGATATAGGATTAGGAAAAGGTTTCAACAACAGATCATCCAACACCAGATTGGGAGCCTTAGCAGGAGTTGACAAAGCCCATTGGAAGTGACCAGCAGCCAAAAGACCAATCTAAATGGGAGTAGTAACAACAACCCTTGACTCATTTTTCAACTTTTTTATTTGATTCCTTTTCCTATGCTTAAGGGTTGAAACATGGAAGAAAGATGTATCCTGGTCCCCCTCGGCCAACCATTGAATTTTGGATTTCTACTTCCAGAATACTTCTTCTTTCTTCAAAATTTTCTCCCATTCCATGTGCTTAACCCTCTCCCACTGACAAGTCTGAATATTAATATCTCCTTCCTCCATCCTCTTTTGTATCTCACAGAGCTTGTCAGAAAAAACTTTTTTTGATGAAACACATCCCTAAACACCCACTTGTTCCACCCCTTGACCATATTTTTGATGTGTTTAATCCTATGGAAGATCCTGAACATAGGGGAATGATGCACATGAGCATTCCACCAAGTAGCAATCGTATTCTTTAAATCTGGATGGGAGTTCCACATAATCTTGAAATGGAAAGGGTACAAACCCACAACAGTTTGTTCATTTAGGATCAACAACATAGGATTGTGGTCCGAAATAGTCTGGGTAGAGCCAATAGATTAGCATTAAGTAAGGAAATCCAATTGGGAGAAAAAGGAATCTATCAAGACAAACCCAAATCAAACCAACCCCAAGGTATCTATTTGAGCAGGTGTAAGAATGGCCCTGTAAGTCAATATCCACTAGGCCAGTACAATTCAAGAAGTCAACCAAATCAAACATGTTGTTAGAGTAATCAATCAAACCTCTACACTTCTCTGAGGGGTATAGGGGGAGTTGAAATCACCAGCCACCAAACATTGAGCTCCCCTATTAGTCATAATTCAATTAGATAATTCATGCCAGAGGGTTTTCCTCACATTCGTAATATTAAAGGCATAAATGTTAATAAAAAACCAAGAACCCCCAACATTGAAGAACTTGACACCCACACTATCCCTACATTGGAATAATTCAGAACCTGTTATCCTAATGGGATTCCACATCATAGATAGCCCACTCGAATCCCCATCTGCATCACTACAAGAAAAGAGGGTGTTTGGCCAAATATACCTAGCTATGAGTTCAAAATTAGTTTTCTTCATCTTGGTTTCTTGTAAAAGCAAAACATCAATCTTGTGTTCTAGTACATAATTCTTTAGGGCCAACTGCTTGTGGGGTCTATTTAACCCTATCATGTTCCATGAAAGGACTTTCATAAATAGACTATTTCTTTGAGGACACTTCCAATGTCCTTTGTTTACCTATCATAATTTCTTTTGATGTTTCTATGTTCTTGGTCTACCACTGATTGGGTCTACCAGGTTTGGATTCACCTCCCACATTTTCTTTCTTTTGTTTTCCCTTCTTGTTAGGGGTTGACTAGAACTATTCTTCCATAGTTTGAACTTGAGGCACAACGGTTATCTCAGTCTGTTCAATACTAGGTGTTTCCTTCTTCACTCCTCGAATCTCACCTTCCTCGACTTCCATAAGCTTAGGGGAAATAAGCTTCTCCATAGTAACCCCAGTCCCCAATGGCACTCCAGAGTCAAGTAATGGGAACTTACACACCAAAAAAAAATTGGGAGAGGAACCACTGAGCTCCAAAGCAGATTCAACCAAGACCAAATCATCAAAAAAATTCATCAAGATAACAAGGTCAGGAAGCCCAACCTTAGCCGAGGACTCAATGATCTTAAGGATATTAGATTTAAAGGGGTGGAAATTAGTGGGGACCTCCTTTGAAGGTTCATAAGGGTTGGGGTTGTGTCTAACCATGGACTTGTAGTCCAAAATAAGGTGGCTTGATTTAGCACATTTTTGACAATAAATCACTGCATTCTCATAGCAGACTTGTTGAGTCCAAGACCCAAATTTGGAACAAAGCTTAATAGAGTTGGGTAAGTTCTTATTTATATCAATGTTGACATAGAAGCGAGCAAAAACTAACCTAGAAATGGATCTGGTGATAGAGTTTGAGGTGATGAATTGGCCCAAAGAGTCACCAATTCTTTGAGAAACCAAGTCATCCTAGTATTCCAGAGGAATTCCTAGAAAATGCACCCACACATGAGTTGAATTGTTGAGATCAACAACAGGGTCGAACCCCAGTTTCCACTATCACAAAGACAACCCATGCTTTCCATAGACCCAGGGACCTAAAGAGAACACAAAAATTAAATTGTCCTCAATCGTTAACTTGAAAAGGAATAGTCCACCGGCCATGGTGCAAACACTTACACTACCCTTCAAATTCCATTTCACAGAAGCCCATCTCCTAACCATATCCACAGAGGGCTGAAATGAGAAGAATTTTTTGACCACCGCTTTCTCCATGGAAGAAACAATCCTATTGCTAATAGCTTCAGGGATAGAGAATTTAGTTCCCAAGATAGAGATCTCTGTCGCAGGGCAAGGAAAGGAACTCTTAGCAGTCGAGCTCTTGTTAGTCAACATGTCTTTCCATCCCTTTAAAGTCATAGTGATAGGGATCACAAGAACTTCTACAGTAGGCTGATCACTAATCACGAGATCCCCAGTAGCAGACCACACATGAGAGATCCCCGAGGACAACACAACATGTGTTTGTTGCAATAATCTAGTCAATAGAGGACAAGGGGGACCATGGGGTACCCCCAATGCAAAGTCTACCATGCGTGCATACAATTCAAACCAGAGGAGCAGGAGATAGGATCGGGAAAATTTTCTTTATCTCATGGCTTGTTTATGCAAGATTTCCCTAGAATTATTCATGTACCAAGATGAAGAATCATTGGTTTCATGACAAATTATTGTTATAAAAGAAGATGTTAATGTTTTGTTAATAAATTAAAATCGGTGACCTGGGTTAGTACATTTTTTGAATATGTTGTTCTAAGAAAAATAATTGAAAAACCCATTAAATTTTAGATTTCAATATCATGTTTATATTTTTTTATAATAAAATGTATAATACTTTTTTATAACAATTTATGTTTCACTTAGGGGCAACAGTTTTATAACCATAACTTTTGATTAATCAAGAGGGTTAGGCTAATTGAAATCAAAAAATAATTAATGAGCCATACATTTAAAAGTATTTCAAAAACCTTCACATATAGTTACAACTATATACAGTTTATAACTCTATAATAATGATAACATGAAGGATAATAATTAGTAGATTAAATGCATATAAACAAGAATAATGAATACTATACAAAATGGTTTTTATTTTTTTATTTTTACAATATAATCTAGTACAAAACTTATACATCTATTCATTTAAAACCTTAGTTACATTTATTTCAAAAAAAAATCAACATTTCATCATTTCTATAATGATAATAGGTATTTGTTAGAAATATGAAATAGATTGAATAACCCAACAAAATTTATAATAGAAATTCAAATCTACATAAACGGAAAAAAGATAAACAATGCAAACTCACAACTCTGAGAGATATGTAATGTTAGGATGACAATATTACATTAAGAGCTTCCAAGATGAAAATACAAGCTACATAGTGAGTTTATATAGAATTAAGGAGAGGATGGAGGTGGCAAATAAACCAATAGGAATTGACCACCTCTAACCACCAATATTAAATATAGTTATGAAAAAAGTAAATACTTCACCTTTAAAGGGTGAAGACACCTCATCACTTTATATCCTAGTTATTAAATGGTAAACTCACTTTATTATCCTAAAAAAGCTTAATAAAAGTGTTGGAAAATCCTATAACTAAGGGAAAATAAATTAATCTACTAGGAAAATAAAAACATACACTAAAACCCCCCTTAAGCATAGCTTACGAGTATTTAAAATATGATGGGTCCTAACAAATGTGGTCATGTGAGGTACCCATATACATATCAAATTCATCCAAAAAGAAGAATCCCACCCCCCACAAATAGAGAGAGAAACCCCTCCAGAATAGAGAGTGAAGAGAAGGACTAAGTGCCCCCATACCCCCCCCCCGCCCCCCACCCCCCGCCCCCCCCAAAAGAGATCCAATCTTAGATGCTCAAAATTGAATGCAAAAGATAGTCTAAGATTATCAAACAATATTCCTCCCCTTAGGAAGAAACAAAAACAAAGGTGTGTACAAAATATCTTCCAAGTCTTGAAATGAATATGTAGGAAGAAAGTGCAAAATATATGAAGTCTTTGAACTTGACTCAAGTCTCCCTATATAGATGTTGAAGGTTGTCACAATAAAATTAGGTATTCTAGGCCACACTGTTGAAAATAACAAATTAGAATCTCCTGGAGACAGATGTAGAACACAGTACAAATAATCAAGTATCTCCTCTAAATATGTCTCCAAATGTTGGTTCAAAGTATCCACACTCATGTCAAACTAAGATGAATGATCATGTAGAGAATGAATAAGAGGGTAGAGAATGAATAAGATGGGTCAAATTCCTCCCTCACAACAAATGAAGAAGAATAAAATCCATCAAAGAGATAATGAATGCAATCAATAGTGTCTTCCAAATATGCAATATGTGCCTCCATAAACAAGTTTGAAATCCTTGTCAAGAGATCATCCCACAAACTTGAATTAGGAAGACTATAGATGTCCTACTGCAAGGAATCATTGGAAGCTTTCAAAGAAGCATCCTTTAAATTTGAGGTTGCAATATAGGTGATTTTGGGGTATCAATGTGAGGATGAGAAGGAGGAAGAGAAGTCTCTATGTCATTTGAAAGTACAAGATCTACATAATACTCAAGCTTCTCTAAAGTAGCATCATGAAAGGTTAGTATCTACATTATCAACTAGAATGAGACAATCTAAAGCAAGATCATTTGGGAATGGAGAAACATGAGGATCTCCAAACATCTCCCAAATATTAGTCCAAGTGTGTGGGGACATTCAATGTACATGATAGCCCACATAGTGTCATTATCAACAAGAGAACCAATCAATCCTAATACATGATAAATTTTATTATCCAATACTAATTTCCTTCCAATTGTTTCTAGTTCAAGAATGAGCCCATAAAGGTAAGGCAAAATTTTGAGCCCTCTGAGATGGGTTAGAATTTATTTTTTCCAAGACTCATAATTAGGCTTATTCAGGATTATCCAAAAAGGGTGAACAAAAAATCCCATGATACAATCCTCAAATGATTACAAATAACATCAAAAAAAACACCAATACACTCTTACCCTTTTCAGTAGTATCTGTAGACACCTAAATTTGGACACTTAATTTATCCAAATTTATCCCCTTTCATCTAAACATCCTATTATTTGCATTAATTAAGTAATATTACTATTATTTAATTAATACCCTTAATTCTGCCAAATCCCTAAGGTATTTAGTTAATAATTAAATACCTTATCTGTTTAATCCTCCTTTCATCAAATGAATTAAATAAATATGACATTTATTTAATTCCTCACATGTCACATCACTTTTCCTTAATCTTAATCAACCTCTTAATCTCTTCATTAGGGATGCACATATGCCTAATCCTTGATTAGGATGTGTTACATCCTCCAACTTTTGTAAGTTGGCTTCTAATCCTCATTACCCTCTAATTATTTTCTAATTACTAATTAGTTAAGCCTAATTAGTACCTTGGTCAACTCCCCCCATCCCCCAAGGAATTTTTAATTCATTTTTATTCATCCAAGGCTCCTCTCTTCCCCATGTGAATTTTTAATTCACTTTTATTCCTCCTAGAATCTTCTTTTCCCATGCATCTTCTAGAATATTTGACTTGCCACATCAAGTCACATGTGGACAAGTGTTTCCCTTTTTGAAACCTTGTCTTGTCTATGAGATTCTTCCAAGCATGTGAATTTTTAATTCACATTTATTCACCCAAGATTCTTCTCATCCCCTAATGTACTTCCAAAGTACATGTCCTTCTTACACATCATGTACCTCCCTTCCACCTCACTTCCACATCATCTTATCTTTGACCATCTCACATTCCACGTGTCAAGATGTAAGGGCTTGTGAGTCCTCAACTCACCATAGCCCTACATCTTGACCTTGGTGGCTTAATATCAACTATTGAATTCTCTAAAGAATTCAAATTTCTCTATAAATACCCCCTCTTCATGGGCATTTACAACACTTAGTCATTTTGCACCTACATGTCATTTTGAACACTCAACTCACAAACATTTCCTCTTACTTAGCCAAGCCATTTTAGCCATTTGCATTTGCATCCCATCATATAGTCAATCTTGCATTTAGTCATATAAATAGCCACCCAAGGAGCACACAAGTACTCAAAATCAAGGGCCAACCAAGGAATTTCAACTGTAAAGAGAAGGTATAATCATTTGCAATCTTCTTTCATCTTATCTCTTTGTGTTGACAATTCCTTAGGCTAATTTTTGAGGTGTTCTTTGTGTTTTTACATTACATTTTAGTTGTTTTGCATCATTAGAATAGGTAAAATTCAAGGATACACATTTCTGGCACGCCCGGTGGGACCCACAAATGGGTTCTTTTACTTTACATTCGATGTTGAAATTGTTTGTAGGTACAGGTCGCAGAGGGGAAGCTACGTCCTCTGGTTCACTATAGGGGGTGGCTACACCCTCTGGTTCACTACAGAAAGGTGACTACGCCCTCTGGTTGACTGCAGAAAGGCAGCTACGCCCTCTAGTTCACTGCAGAAAGGTGACTACTCCCTCTGGTTGACTGTAGAAAGGCAACTACGCCTCTGATTTAAAAATCTATTTTTTGACATTTTTCTTAAAAATCTGATTTCTGACACTTTTCTGCAGTTGGGCAGCCACGCCCCTGATTTAAAAATCTATTTTCTTACTTTTTTCTGTAGTTGGGGAGCCACGCCCCTGATTTAAAAATCTATTTTTTGACATTTTTCTGCAGTTGGGCAACCACGCCCCTATTTAAAAATCTAATATCTGACACTTTTCTACAGTTGGGCGGCCACGCCCCCAATTTAAAAATATGATTTCTAAAAATTTTTTGTAGTTGGGCAGCCATGCCCCTATTTAAAAATCTAATTTCTAACACTTTTCTACAATTGGGCTGCCATGCCCCCGATTTAAAAATCTGATTTCTGACATTTTTCTGTAGTTGGGCGGCCACTCCCCTGTTTAAAAATATGATTTCTGACACTTTTCTGTAGTTGGGCGGCCACACCCCTGTTTAAAAATATGATTTCTGACACTTTTCTGCAGTTGGACGACCACGCCCCTATTTAAAAATTTGATTTATGACATTTTTCTATAGTTGGGCGGCCACGCCCCTGTTTAAAAATCTGATTTCTAACACTTTTCTGCAGTTGGGCAGCCACGCCCTTGATTTAAAAATCTATTTTCTGACATTTTTTTGCAGTTGGGTGGCCACGCCCCTATTTAAAAATATGATTTCTGACACTTTTCTGCAGTTGGGCGACCACGCCCTTGATTTAAAAATCTAATTTCTAACATTTTTCTGTTGTTGGGCGGCCACGCCCCTAGTTAAAAGTTTGATTTCTGACATTTTTCTATAGAAGGGCGATTGCGCCCCATCTTGAAATTTGCTTGTTAACATTTCATTGCAAAAGTTCAACTGTGCCCTTTTGTTTGCTGCAGAAGTTCAACTGCACCCTTTTGTTTGCTGCAGAAGTTCAACTGCGCCCTCCTGTTTGCTATAGAAGTTCAACTATACCCTTCTGTTTGCTGCAAAAGTTCAATTGCGCCCTTTTGTTTGCTGCAGAAATTCAACTGCGCCCTCTTGTGTGCTGCAGAAGTTCAACTGCGCCCTCCTATTTGCTGCAGAAGTTCAACTGCACCCTTCTGTTTGCTGCAGAAGTTCAACTGCGCCCTTTTGTGTGCTGCAGAAGTTCAATTGTGCCCTCTTGTTTGCTACAGAAGTTCAACTACGCCCTTCCATTTGTTGTAGAAGTTCAATTGCACCCTCTTGTGTGCTACAAAAGTTCAACTACAACCTTCTGTTTGTTGCAGAAGTTCAACTACGCCCTCTTGTTTGCTGCAGGAGTTCAACTGTGCCCTCCTGCTTATTGTAGTGGGGCGGATACGCCCCAAAACAACACAGTTTGGAAGGTAAAACAACCATTTTAGCTTCGTTTTTGCTCCTTTTTTTTGCTATTTTTAGATCCTAACCCCCTAACATTTTTTTTTGCAAGGATATTTGTGTTTTTGCAGCATATTCTTGTGTAATTGATGAAGAACGAAGGATAAAACAACTAACATTTGCTTGCAAGGCTATCCGTTTACTCAGATTTTAAAAGCTATCCTTGCTATTTTTGTTAATCTAAGAACATAGTTTAATTAGGGGAAGTAATATTCATTGCTTGCTGTATTTTTTTTGTGTTACCCAAGGGGGAATTGGTTTGTTTTCACTTTCCCCTTGCACTCCGTGTGAGCCTGGGGAGTAGTTGAAAATGATTAGTGCCTTCTTTTTAGTGGGACCTACTTGGGGATTTCATCACCCCAAGGGACGATTCCAACCACGTGTACCGGTGGGGTATATAAAGGGGGGAGAGAGAAAGTTGTACCTCAATCCAGTCACATCGTAATTGGCAGAGTGTTGAAGCTATGGGTGATACCTAGATAGACGTGAAGAGTTGGTTTGAGCCCTTCAGTATCTCGCTGGGGTTCTCAACTCATGCTTGTGACGGGTTGGTGTTCACGGTTGTGCCTCACGTACCGAGAGTATATCGAGGACTCCCTAGAAGCTTTGTGCATCCTAGATTAAGACCTTTGTTGATCATACCCTTAACACTAATCATAAGATTGTGCTTGTTTATAGTGTTTTCTTGTGAGAAACCTATGAACTTTTTGACAAATTGGCCTTATTATCATCATTTGGAGTCCTTGACATAGTCATTTCCATCTAAACCAAGCCTTGTTTATTGCAGAAGGGCGGTCACAGCCTCTTGATTACCGCAGAAAGGTGTTCACGCCCTTTTTGTTTACTGTAGAAAGGCGGTCACGCCCTCCTGATTACCGCAGAAAGGCGGTCACACCCTTTTGTTTACCGCAGAAAGGCGGTCATGCCCTCCTATTTACCACAGAAAGGTGGTCACATCCTTGCAGTTTACTACATAAGGGTGAATTTTCCCCTGAACACTCAATTTCTCCCCATTTGGCCATTCCAAACCTTCGTTTGACCATTCTAAACCTTTTTTTAGCCATTCCAAACCTCCGTTTGACCATTCTGAACCTTCGTTTAGCCATTCTGAATGTTCGTTTAGTCATTTCAAACCTTCGTTTAGTCATTTTGAACCTTCATTTGGTCATTCTAAACCTTCCTTTAACCATTCCAAGTATCTTTTCATCCATTATGAGCCCCCATTCACCCATTCTGATAGCCGTTCTTCCACTTTGGGTTATTGCTCTCCTCGTTCCAAGCATCGTTCATTCGTTTTGAACCTTCGTTCATCCATTTTGAGAGTCATTCTCCTCTGTGGGACTTAGAAACAATAAATTTTCATGAGTTTTCCCATAGAGGGGCAGACTTTCCCTCTAGTTTATTACAGTGAGGCGGACCTACCCCTAAACGGGACCCTAAAACGGGTGTTTTTGCTTACCGTTTAGGTCGTTTTGTCAGCCGTTCTTTGTTGTTTTTGATTGTTCTCGATTGTTTTCACCTATTACCATCCTTTTTAGTGAGTCCCCCATCAATTTGGGTGAATTTTCTTCTTGCATAGCTAATTTTTTTCTTCCATTTAGTCAGTCCATTCATCCATTCTAACCCTAAAACATATGTTTTTGCTTGCCATTTTGGTCATTCTCGCCCATTCCCCTTAGGATAGGTGGACCTACCCATAGAGGGGTGGAATTTCCCTCTAGTTTACTATAGTGGGGCAGACCTACCCCTAAACAGGACCCTAAAACGAGTGTTTTCGCTTGTTGTTTTGGTCATTTCGTCAATCGTTCTCCATCATATTTAGCCTTTCTCAACCGTTTTCACTGATTACAACCTTTTTGAGTGAGTCCCCCATCAATTTGGGTGAATTTTATTCTTGCATAGCCAATTTTATCTTCCGTTCAGTCAATCCACTCTTTGTTCTGAGAGTTGTTCATCCATCTCATTCACTCGTTCTCTCTATTCCAGGAGCCGTTGACCCATCCTGTTCACCTATTCACTCATTCTGAGTAAACGTTCACCCATTCTAAGCCTTGGTCTCTCTGTTCTGAAAGTTTTTCATCCATCCCGTTCACCCGTGCTCTCCGTTCTAGGAGTCGTTCACCCATCTTGTTCACCCATTCACTCATTTTGAGTAAACATTCACCTGTTCTGAGCCTTGGTCTCTCCATTCTGAAAGTCGTTCATCCATCCCATTCACCTGTTCTCTCTATTTTGAGAGTTGTTCACCCATCCCATTCACCCATTCACTCGTTCTGAGTAAACGTTCACCCATTCTGAGCCTTGGTCTCTCCATTTTGGGAATCATTCATTAATTCCAAACAATCGTTTACTCATTCTACATAGTCATTCATCCATTCTGAGCCTCTATCTCCCCATTTTGAGAGTTTTTAATCCATTCTTAGTAGTCGTTTAATCATTTTGAGTAGTTTTTCACCCCTCTCGATCATTCATTTACTCATTTCGAGTACCAGTTCATCCATTTTGAGCTTGTATCTCCTCATTCTAAGAGTATGTCTCCCCTTTGGAGCGATCTTTTACTCATTCAAAGTATTCATTCTTCCATCCAATCATCCATTTCCCCGATCTAATTACCCACTTCTATCATCTGTCTACCTGATCCAATCATCTTCCTACCCAATCCAATCAATCGTTTTCCCCATCCAACATCATTTCAGAAGTTATTATTGGAATTGACCCAAGTGTTTGAATTTCATCATCACCATCAACATCTGCTTAGGATTTTCATCCATCCTAAGCTAATCATCACCGTTGGCCCTATCAATTCACTTTCAATCTCAAGGTGGATTTGGTGCCGCAATCATCCATTTATCCTTTAATCCGATCAATTAATATCCTAAGTCACCTAGGGTAATCTTTGAACGGGGTCTTCCAATCCCTTTTGTCATCCTATTTGATCCATCATCCGATCTTATCAATCATCTATCAATCTTATCCAATCCAATCCAATCACATCCCTATCCAATCACCTTCGACCCTATCAATTTTTTTCCATCTCAAAGCAGATTCGGTGTCGTAATCAAAACCGATAATCAAAATCAATCCCATCGCATCATCCAATCATCCTAATCTGAGCTTTAATCCAATCCTAATTTGAGCTTGACCTAAGTCCCAATTTGAGCTTTAGTCCGTTTCCATTCAAAATATTTGATCCATTCTCTTTGATCCATTCATAATCATGAATCATGATCCTCCATCAATAGTAGTCAATGGAAACCCTAATTATGTTGACGATGATAACGAAATTCTTGTCAATCAAGAGATATACGACATAGATCCCCTTGACACTGTCGTCGCTAGTAAGCTTTCTCCACTCGCTTTCCAAAATTCAATTACTCCTCCAAGCTATCTCGTTATGTCTTCATCCATGCCTAATCATGCTCCTTATGCTACCTTTGACATTGGATATCCAACATCTTCTCGGTCCCCATATTTGTCATTTCCTTCATCTACATCATCCTCTTATCCTAATCTGCCATCCCAATACCCTTATTACCATCTCCCATCCATGTCCCCCTATCCTAATCCTCTTTCCCAGTCTGCCCAAACTAATCCTATATCCACCCCCTTTTACCTTAATCCTACATCCATGTTTCCTCATCCTAATCCACTACCCCAATACCTTTATTATAATCCATCACCAACATCCTCTTTTCCTTCTACACCACCCATATCCTCTTGGCCTAATCCACCATCCATGTCCCCCTATCCTAATTCACTCCTCCAATATCCCTACCTTAACCCTCCATCCAATCCTAATCCTCCACCTACTCCTAGTCCTCCATCCAATCCTAGTCCTCCATCTACTCCTAGTCCTCCATCCAATCCTAGTCCTCCATCTACTCCCAGTCCTACATCCAATCCCATTCCTCCATCTACTCCCAGTCCTACATCCAATCCCATTCCTCCATCTACTCCCAGTCCTACATCCAATCCCATTCCTCCATCTAAACCTAGTCCACCAATCCATAATTCCTCATCCATTTCTACCATCCTAGCCAAGCCAACCATATGCAAGTCTCTCATTTCAGAAGTTCTCCAAGGAATCATGACAAAGAAGCCATCCCCAACTCCACATCTTAAAGTCATGGAACCATGCCATCCCAATCCATCATCCATGGTCACTAGTGATGAGACCCTTCTCCATACCACACCTATCATTGTTGTTACCACCCCTAGCATTGCTCAAACCGTTGAAACCATTGAACCCCCTGAATCCATTGAACCCTCATCTCCTACTCTAAGAGCCACTGAATCCATTGAAGACACCCAAATCTAATTCACTCCTCCCACTCCTAGTAGCATCGAAACACATTTCCATGAACCTCATGAATCCTCCATACTTTCATCTCCCCCACTTGAAGAGTCCCTCCAACACTCTGTTATCATGCCACCCACACAAGATGAGTCATGCCAAGAGTTTGATCCAAAGCATACCACCATATCCCCTCCACATCAAGATCCTGCCATCCTATCTAGTCCACCTCAAGATACTAGTCCTTCATCCATTCCATCCCATGGTCCCCTTTGCACTCAAGATACAATCACTCCATCACATGGGCCCTCATCACCCACTGCCACAAGTCCAGATCTCATCATATCACCTGATCCCTCTCTTGATCCCTCATCACTCACTCCTCTTGATCATGATGATGCTATCCCCTCATCTCCATCTCATGATCCTCCATTGTCGCCTAGCCCTAGCATCCCAACACCGTGTTTATATCCCCTTGGTCCCCTCTCATTCCTCCATGGTGGTATCCTCATAGAAGAAAAACAAAGCATATACACCGACCCTCCTCTTCCACCTAATAATGGACTCACATCATTCTTCCAAATCAATAAAAATCATGTCCTAGATCGAATACTCAAGAGAATTAACTATCAAGGGAAAGGTTTAGGCCTTCATGAGAAAGGTATTATAGAGCCCTTGCAAGCTAAAGAACATTTTTATACACAAGGTCTTGGATGTACTACTCACAACTCACAATCAAAGAATTTTGGTACAACCTCCACCCATCTTCCCCTATCTTCTTCTAAAAAGATAAGAGGCTCCTCCCATAACTCCACTAGATCGTTTGTTGTCATCCCCCCTCCTCCGTCATATCACTTCAAAACAATCATCCATATTTCTCCTTCATCTGCTCCATCCATTTTGGGTCCTTATGTTCCCCCATCCCCCATCACAAATACTCTGGGTCCTACATCTAGTTTGGGCCCTTACATCTCGAAATTACCTCCTCCATCTCATTCTATTATCCATCCATCACCTCTCCATGTCACCCATCATAAATATCCCACTCTCATGTTCCCTAATCAGGATCAACAAAGGCACATACCTGTACATCATCCATCCACATATTATCCTCAAAATCCTACCTCTGTCCCCCATTCATATTCCCTCCACATCATCCATGCACTCGCACCCATCCCATTATTACTAAAAGCACTTTGGATGCCAAAGTACAAATGCATAAATCTAAACATCCACACAAATCTAAAGCTCCTCATGTCCCTTTATGAACACATGTTGAAGAAAAGAAAATTCAACTCCAGAATCCAAATCCAACCCATCGGCTATAAAGACCCACGAAATTAAAGATCAAAACCATGTGGATCCCCAAGAAAAAAGATGCAATGCCTTCAAATGAAAAATCTGTAACAACATCCAAAGGTGCTAATCGAAAAGCTACTCATGCAAATCCTTCATCTCCTAAATCTATTTTGGGTCCTTATGTCCCAAAATTCACTATCCCATCTCCTCCATTATCCCCACTTTCTCCATCCATTAATTCTCCTATCCTTTCACACCCCCCACCACATGTGCCAATGTTGGTCTTGAACACGCTTCCTCATCATATGTTTACTCCATCATTCCATCCATACACTTTTCAACATCCCATCCATTATTCCACATACCTCCTGCATCAAATCCCTTTAATACCTACCCTTGCATAATTCCTCCATTGTCATAACTAATGTTGTACCAACATCCAATAGTCGCTTCAAACATGGGATCTTAATACTTCGTATGGAATTTGATGCTTGAGTCCTTCATCCACATCCTTATCACATGTCTTCTACATCCACTTATCCACCTCCCTTTACTTATCCATCTCCACCTACATTCTATCCAAAAATCCAAAAAAAATTAGCAAAAAAAAAAAATAGTAAAGAGAAATCATTCATCCAATGGTGAAAACTTGGAAAACAAGGGCCTTGGATAAGTACCATGATGAAAACCTGGTAAACATACATAATGCATAAATCCCCTATCCAGTTTACTTCTGCACTTGGGGGCACCTACATCCCTTTCACCCACCTCCTTCATCCCACCTGTCTTACACATCCTTCACCTCGATCCCTCCATCCTTGTGATCTTTATATAGCTAGAGGAAAACATATATACATGCTTTGGACACCTCTTGGAATACATTCCCCTCCCCTGTCCACTATCCTCTTCCTTATCCTCACCATCTACCTTCCTCGCTATCATGAATCTCCTTCTTCATACCTCCTATCCATATCCATCTCACTCCCTTGTTCATCCATCCTTTTATCATTCATTCCTCCTACTTCATTATACATGACATACCTAGAGTGGGGGAATTTACTTCCTTTGTGACATAAGTCCTTGGAGACATCATTCATCCATCCTATTATCCCCTCCATCTCCCCATCCTTATCTATCCATCCTAGCATTGCTCCACCTCCTTATCTTCCTATCCATCACTATCTCTATTCCACATCCCTATCTCCTTATTCATTTGTATCTCTCTTCATCCCATCTCATAATCCCTTGTCATTGGTATATGGCTATAGGCTTCTCCCAATCCAATCCAATTCCATCTATCTAATCATCATCACTCCTGCTTCTCTTGCACATCTTTCCAATCCCCTGTCACTTTTCATCACTCATCCCTTACCTGAGCTTTGTAATTTCCATCATCCTATCTTGTCCAACAGGTCTATCCTATCTCGTCGTATCGGTCCCATCTTTTTATCCACTTATCCTATCATCTCATCATCCTTTATCCATCATTTTTTGTTGGTCGAACTACATTGCCATTGTACTTTCACAGAGGCAAGGTCGATCATTTGATCTGCCCTTGGGGATATTTTTTCTGTCCAGTCCTATCATCCATCATCAGTCTCCATTTTCCTCTTTCTACTTTTATCCATGGTCGGTCATCATTCTTTTATCGAACTACAAGGGCTTTGCACTTTCACGTAGGCAAGGCTAATCTTTGATCGGCCCCCGAACCCCTAGGTCGCTAGGATGTGTCAGTCTTTTGTCTCGTGTCTTATCTCCTTTGTGTCGTGTCATCAGGTTATTCCCTTATCTGGCTGGTTCTTCACAAATGAGATCCACTTGTATCATGAGATCCAATCAATTTTGAGCATCCTGCATCATAATGATCTTTTAGTTTAGTATCCATCATCTTTGGTCTCAACAGGATGCATCCTTCTTAACAGACCTCATCAACCCCATCCCTCCCTTTTGATCCTATGGCAAAGGACGTTTGACCTCGATTGTGATCTTTTGATGTTTTTGGATTTTCTTTATCATTTGAGCTCCCTATCACTCCTTGTCATGGTCACCTTGGTCCATCATATCATGGTGTGTTGTGACTGGTAATCATAGGGGCATATCTTGATCTTTTGGTTTGTTGTTGTCTTCTTGGTTGTCTCGTGTAGTACCCACAAAGATCCTTGTGATCTTGTGTTACGTTGGGGTATCCTGTGTGCTTGTGGTTATCCCAATACCTAGCCCGACCAAGGTCATCATGACTTTAGGGCATTGGGATAGCCTCTTTGTTTGTTGTGTTTTTTTATGCGTTAAACACTAATCCATCTTGGTCCTTCATACCTTGGTGTATTGTGTCTTATGCTATAGCAAAAATCAGTGCTCTTAAAGATGGAAAATTGCATTAGGATTGCATTTCATTTTCCATTCCATCATCTTACATATATCCCCCATCCTCTTGTCTATCAAAATCCCCCCATCCCTTCATCCTTCATCACTCTCCCTCCACTATCCATCTAATCTCTTATCATCATTTCTTCAATCTTCTTAGAATAATATAGATTGGTTATTCTAAGCATCTTGTCCATCATCATTTTTATTCCTTTCATCCATCTCACATCTCAATCCTATCCTCATCAACTCATATCTTGCACAAATAATATAATCAAATCCTTGGTCTTGTCCTCAGTCTTGTTACAAGCCTTAACCCCATCATCATCATCATCATCCATTTGTATCCTTCCCTATCCCTTCGGTGTTGTTTTGGGATGTATCCTTCCCTCATCAACAACACTTTCATCATCATCATCATCGAGAGGTATTCTTCCCTATCCTTTAGTGGTGTTTTGGGATGTATCCTTCCCTCATCAATACCACTCATTGGGGTGTATCCTTCCCTATCCTCATGTTGTTTCGGGATATCTCATTCCCTCATTGACAACACTCCATCCATCATCAACCGCTTTTGGCTTGTACCTTGACTGGGGCCACATCACCTTATGTCCTTAAATCCATTTGTGCTTCATCCATCTCCTACCGCTTATCATTCCACTCCTTTGAATCATCTCATCCATTTCAAGAGTACACCTATGTTCTCTTGAACCCGCATGTCCTCTCGAGGGGGCATCCTCAATCCCTAATCTTCATCTTCACCCCTATCTTTTGAATGACTGAGGCATCTTTTCCAATCTAATTGTCTTCTTTCGAGTTCTATGTTCTAATATTCTTTGAAATGATGCTACTTTGTAACACAATCTCAAAGAGGGGAAAAATATTGACACCTAAATTTGGACACTTAATTTATCCAAATTTATCCCATTTCATCTAAACATCCTATTATTTACATTAATTAAGTAATATTACTATTATTTAATTAATACCCTTAATTCTGCCAAATCCCTAAGGTATTTAGTTAATAATTAAATACCTTATCTCTTTAATCCCCCTTTCATCAAATGAATTAAATAAATATGACATTTATTTAATTCCTCACATGTCACATCACTTTTCCTTAATCTTAATCAACCTCTTAATCTCTTCATTAGGGATGTGCACATGCCTAATCCTTGATTAGGATGTGTCACATCCTCTAACTTTTGCAAGTTGGCTTCTAATCCTCATTACCCTCTAATTATCTTCTAATTACTAATTAGTTAAGCCTAATTAGTACCTTGGTCAACTCCCCCCATCCCCCAAGGAATTTTTAATTCATTTTTATTCATCCAAGGCTCCTCTCTTCCCCATGTGAATTTTTAATTCACTTTTATTCCTCCTAGAATCTTCTTTTCCCATGCATCTTCTAGAATATTTGACTTGTCACATCAAGTCACATGTGGACAAGTGTTTCCCTTTTTGGAACCTTCTCTTTTCCATGGGATTCTTCCAAGCATGTGAATTTTTATTTCACATTTATTCACCCAAGATTCTTCTCATCCCCCAATGTACTTCCAAATTACATGTCCTTCTTACACATAATGTACCTCCCTTCCACCTCACTTCCACATCATCTTATCCTTAGCCATCTCACATTCCACATGTCAAGATGTGAGGGCTTGAGTCCTCAACTCACCATAGCCCTACATCTTGACCTTGGTGGCTTAATATCAACCATTGAATTCTCTAGAGAATTCAAATTTCTCTATAAATACCCCCTCTTCATGGGAATTTACAACACATAGTCATTTTGCATCTACATGCTGTCATTTTGAACACCCAACTCACAAGAATTTCCTCTTACTTCGCCAAGCCATTTTAGCCATTTGCATTTGCATCCCATCATATAGTCAATCTTGCATTTAGTCATATCAATAGCCACCGAAGGAGCACACAAGTACTCAAAATCAAGGGCAAACCGAGGAATTTCAGTTGAAAAGAGAAGGTATAATCATTTGCAATCTTCTTTCATCTTATCTTTTTGTGTTGACAATTCCTTAGGCTAATTTTTGAGGTGTTCTTTGTGTTTTTACATTACATTTTAGTTGTTTTGCATCATTAGAATAGGTAAAACTCAAGGATACACAGTATCAAAAGTCACCCCCCAAATATTATTATGTTGGAACTTTATATTTTAGTGTAATTAAAAATCCTTTTCAAAGATACAATGCTTAATAGGCTAACAATAGCCAAAACTATAAACTCTTATACAAAATTAACCTAAAATAATCTAGAAAAAATAGCCCTTTACATGTATATTTCTCTTTGATACCTTTCCATTGCCTATTTGTTTCCAAAATATGTAGCACCGAGGTGAAAGTTATGGCATGTAGAAGAAATTTGCAACAAACAACTTCAACCTACAATATTTGGCATAAAATGGAAAATTTTAGTTTCAATACCTTTATGGATTCAAATTTCTCATCTCTAGCTTTCTTATGACATCTAATTTTCCAATAACAGACATGTGGTGAAAAGTTATAAAATTGTTTTAAAAATGGCTAAATTTAGCCTAAAGTGACAACCCTCCTAGCAAAATAAAAATTTGCAAAAATAAAATTCATCTAAAATGGACAAGTTTTATATGAAAAAAAGGTCTTAGGGCCATTTGAACGCAATGGAAAAGTCCATTTGGGATGAAAATGCTCTAGTAAAAATTTGTTCACTAGATCTAAGCTTCAAACCATAGTTTGCAACTATATCAAAAATTGACTAAATTGAATAAAACAAAAGCTAGATTTGATTTTCTTAGACATTCTAACTCAATAGCGAGCTTATATTGGCACTACCATGCTCCAAAATGAACCTGTAATAAAAATCCACAAAGAGAAAACTCCAAATCTGGTATTTTTATCAAGTTTTTTGATTAACTGGGTCATCATATGATGCAATAGAAGAGCATAAAATTTTCAAGATCTTGCATAAAAATCTCAAACTTTTAATTAGGAATCTACGGACTTAGTTTTTTCAAAACAAAGCTCTGATACCATGTTGGAAATCTAAAATAGATTAAATAACCCAAGGAACATTATAAGAGAAATTTAAAGCTACATAAAGTGGAAAAAGATAAACAATGCAACCAACAATTTTGAGAGATATGCAATGTCAAGATGAGAGTATTGCATTAAGAGCTTACAAGATGAAAAATACAATCTAGGTAATGAGTTTATATATAAATTAGGAGAGGATGGAGGTGGAAAATCAACCAATAGGAATTCACCACCACTAACTACCAATATTAAATAAAGTGATGAAAAAGTAAATACTCCACTCTTAAAGGGTGGAGACACCTCATCACTTTATTGTCCTAAGAACGCTTAATAAAAGTGTAGGAAAAACCTATAAATAAGGGAAAATAAAAACCTACACCAATAATATATTCACTTGCAACCTATAATATGGTTAACCATAATAATTTCTATAAGAACATATACCTAAAAAATAAGGAAAAACCACTTGGGCCAATAAGCTCTCCACCCAACTATAGGGTTGTAAATCTAACCCAGGCCCAAGAAAAAGGGGTCACATAGTCAAATACAAGTTGACCCACACCATAATATAATCCACATAAAACATATATCTTCTTCTCAACTAAACATCTCATTCACATTATATATTTACAAATTTATTTCACATTACAATAATAACCCATAAAAAAATTACAACACCAAGGATGCCTCTTGGGATTCTTAATAGGGGGAGTGGGGACTCAACCACAATGAGGGGAAAGATATCTCATAAATTGATCCACATTTAAAACCCACAAAACTTATTCTTAATCACATTTGTACACAAGATTCCATCCACCCAAAATCCCCATATTCCTTCCACAAAATCACATATTGGATACTCTTATCCAAGAAGAATAGAATGGGGGTACTATTATCCAAAAATTAAACCCCATGTAGTAGACTCACCCACTCAAACCCCAATTACAAGGATTACCAAAATCTCTCAAGAGTGGTAAACTTCACAAAACATAAAATACATAAAAACTATAAAATATCACAATTTGTCCCTTTATGCAAAAAAAATCACAATTCCAAAAGTATCATAATTTCCCACAACAATATCACATATAAAAATATGCAAAACCCAAGTACAATATTTACCAAACATATAGATGCAAAAATATTGAAAAGAGGGCTCAAAACCCTACCTTAAAATGTATTTCCAAAGAGTTGATGTAGTACAAGGATGGGGTCTTTTTAGGAAACCCATCCAAGAATCCATAACACACCAAGCATTCTCATTCCATAATTTTGAAAGCACATATAATTGAAAATTTAAATGAACACCTTCAAATTTTAACAATTTCTCTTTGAACAACACATGCAAATAAAATTTCCATCGAATTGAAAACTCCACTAAAAAAATTATTTTCTTTGCAATATCAAAATAAAACCAAATAAGATAATCTCCAGACACCTTAAAAATCACCTCTAAAATCCTTACAATATTGAACTTGCTACTAGTATATTCCTCCACAACCTTTCCTACAACTTTGCTACTACAACCCTTCACCAAAAGTTCTTTACTCAACTCTTGGGTGTTGGATTTTTTTCTCTAAAAGAAAAACCATAAAATCTTTCCATACCTCCCCAAAAGAGGCATTGGAAATCCATCTTGCAAAAACTAAAAATGCATGTAATTTCATAACTTTTGTTGACATTGTTGCTCATAACTCCCTTTGTAACCTCTCATCATAAACATGGCACTCTGTTTGGCTGCCTCTTGTGCATGGGCCTCCAAATTCTCTTCCAAATCATTTTTAAATATTCTAAAATACAAATTCCTCAACTTGGGCGTTGGGTTTTTCAATTTCCATTTTTTTTGGATTTTAAGCACATTAAATGTGTAGCTAACAAAATTTCCAAAACTATAGATTTTGAGCCAATAAATAAAATAATGGTTACAAAAATTTGACTCCAATTTTCTTCCAAATATAATATTTAAACATTGAAATATCCAACCAGTTAAAAAAAATAAATTTCCATACTTCGACATTGCTCAAACAAGGTGTTGAAAAGTTTCTTGCAGGAAGAAACCACACACGAAAAAGAAAAGATTATAAACAAATAATTTTAGGGATGCAGGATTTCCTAGTACCCCTATTTATATATACTACAATATAATATATATATAGTGAGAGAGAGAGGGAGTTGGATTTCCTAGTACCCCTAAATATTATATACTACATTATAATATATAGTGAGAGTGAGAGAGAGAGAGTTATCTAGGCATGGTGGGAGGGAGATCTATTTGAGAGAAAGAGAGGGGGGGAGAGTTATCTAGGTACCTAATGGGAGGGATAGAGGGAAGGAGATACCTAAGAGGGAGGGAGGGAGAGAGAGAGATAATTATCTAGGAAGGGTGGGAGGGATAGAGAGAGAGAGACCTCAACAAGGGGGATATAGGGAGGGATAGATCTTAGAGAGAGAGAGGGAAAGAGAGTTATCTAGGTAGGGTGGGAGGAAGATACCTGAGAGAGAGGGAGAGAGAAAGTTATCTTGGCTAAGGTGGGAGAGAGACTCGAGAGAGATAGGGGCTGAGAGGGATAGAGGGAGGGAAAAACTTGAGAGAGAGGGACTAAGAGAGAGTTTTATAGGTAGGATGGGAGTGGTAGAGGGAGCAAGAGACCCAAGAGAGAGGGGGAGGGTGGGAGGGATAGATGGAGGGAGAGACATGAGAGAGAGAGGGGAGTGGGAGGGTTAGAGGGAGAGAGAGGACTGAGAGAGAAGGGGAGTTATCTAGTTAGGGTGGAAGGGAGAGACTTGAGAGAGAAGGGGGGTTGGAGGGATAGAGGGATGGAGCATCCTAAGAGAGAGAGAGAGGGAGTGGGAAAGGGGATTGGAGTGAGAGAGTTGTCTAGGTAGGGTGGGAGGGAGAGACCTAAGAGAGAGAGAGTTATCTAGGTAGGGTTCTTGAGGGAGAGACTTGAGAGAGGGGTGGGAGGGAGAGAGAGAGAGATGGAGTGGGATAGAGATAGAGAGAGTTATCTAGGTAGGGTGGGAGGGAGAAACCAGAGAGAGACTTGAGAGGGAGAGAGAGATAGAGTGGGAGGGATAGAGGGAGGAAGAGACTTGAGAGAGAGAGAGAGGGAGTGGGAGAGAGATAGAGAGAGCTATCTAGGTAGGGTGGAGAGGGAAAGACTTGAGAGAGAGGGGGTGGGAGGGAGAGGGAGGGGAACCAGAGAGAGGGGTGAGTAGGAGAGACTTGAGAGAGAGTGAGAGAGAGGGGGAGTGGGGGGGAGATAGAAATATTTATCTTGGTAGGGTGGGAGGGAGAGACTTGGGAGGAAGAGAGAGAGGGAGTGAGAAGGATAGAGGGATGGAGAGACTTGAGAGAGAGAGAGGGGGGGTGAGAGGGAGAGACATAAGAGAGAGAGGAGTGAGAGGGAGGGAGAAAATAGAGATAGAGAGAGTTAGAGATAGACAGATAGACAGACAGACAGATAGAGACAAAGATAGAAAAAGAGAGATATAGAAATAGAGATAGATACTAAGAGAGACAAAGATAGAGAGAGAGTGAGAGAGAGACATAGAGATAGAGATATATAAAGAAACAAAGTGAGAGAGGGAGATAGATAAAGACAAAGACAAAGAAAATGAGAGAGACATACAAAGATAGAGATAAAGACAGACACAAACATAGATAGAGAGAGAGACATACATATAGATAGATAAATAGACAAACAAATAGACATACATACAGATAGATAGATAGACAAAAAGATAGAAAGATAGACAAAAAAAGATGGAGATAGATTGAGATTGAGACTAAGATTGAGACAAAGACAAAGATAGAGATAGAGACAGAGACAGAGACAGAGACAGAGGGTTGGAGTGAGAGAAATTTTTCTAGGTATGGTGGGAGGGATAGAGGTAGGGAGAGACCTAAGAGAGAGGGAGTGAGAGATATCTAGAGAGTTTTATCTAGGTAGGGTGTGAGGTAGAAACATGAGAGAGATAGAGAGACTTGAGAGGGAGAGAGATTTATCTAGTTAGGGTGAGAGGGAGAGACTAGAGAGAGGGAGAGGATGGGAGGGATAGTGGGAGGAAGAGACTTGAGAGAGAGGGAGTGGAAAAGATGGGGTTGGAGTGAGAGAGAGTTGTCTAGGTAGGGTGAGAGGGATAGAGGGAGTGAGAGACCTAAGAGAGAGGAGGGTTGGAAGGGATAGAGGGAGGTATAAACCTAAGAGATAGTGGTATTCATCTAGTTAGGGTGGGAAGGAGACACTTGAGAGAGAGAGGGAGTGTGAGAGAGGGGTGGGAGAGAGATAGAGAGAGAGTTATCTAGGTAGGGTGGGAGGGAGAAACCTAAGAGAGAGAGAGAGGGGTTAGAGGGAGGGAGCATCCTAAGAGAGAGAGGAGTGGGAGAGAGGGGATTGGAGTGAGAGAGAGTTTTCTAGGTAGGGTGAGAGGGATAGAGGGATGGAGAGAGATGAGAGAGAGATATAGTTATCTAGGTAGGGTGCTAAAGGGAGAGACCTAAGAGAGAGAGGTGGTGGGAGGGATAGAAGGAGGGAAATACCCGAGTGAGAGGGAGAGAGAGAAAGGGAGTGGGAGAGAGATTGATAAAGCTATCTAGGTAGGTTGGAAGGGAGATGTCTGAGGGAGAGAGAGAGAGAGAGACTTGAGAGGGAGATAAAGTGGGAGGGAGATAGGGAGGGAGACACTTGAGAGAGAGGGAGAGAGGGAGTAGGAGTGAGATAGAGAGAGTTATCTAGGTAAATTGAGAGGGAGAGACTTGAGAGAGAGGGGGGGTGGGAGTGAGAGGGAGGGAAAGACCAAAGAGAGAGTGGGGAGAGATAGAGAGTTATCTAGGTAGGGTGGGAGGGAGAAACCTGAGAGAGGGAGAGACCTGAGAGAGAGGTGGGTTAGAGGGATAGAGGGAGGGAGAGACCTAAGAGGTGGAGAGAGAGATTTCTCTTCCTCCCTCTCTCCCTTTGAGGTCTCTCCCTCCCTCTATCCCTATTACCCTCTTTGTCTCTCTCTCTTAGGTCTCTCCCTCCTACCCTACCTATATAACTCTTTCTCACTCCCCTCTCTCTCTCTCCCTTCATCTATACCTCAGGCTCTACATAGATAATTCTCTATCTCTCACTCCTTCCCTCTCTCTTTGAGATCTATCCCTCCTATAATACCTAGAGGCTATTCATTTTGTTATCTTTTCTCTAATTTATAGGTCCCTATGGATTGCTTATAACAAAGAGATAGACACAAAATATAGATCAAAATAAACAAGAATGATCCATTCCTTTACATGGATCAATTATCCTTTTGAAATGTATGTATACACAAAGTATATATCAAAACAAAATATTTTAAAATAAATATTAAAACCCTTAATCGACATCAAATTTGACCTCTAATAAAGAAAAAAGATTAAAAATGTGTAAACTAAACACTGAAATTTTACCAAACAAGTTAAATTTTTGATGTTCTCATTATGTTGGAAATGTGGTTTCTCGAACCAGTAGCATTACATGTGTAGTAAATTCAAGATCCTCCTATTTAAATGCTCATGAAAGGGTATATGCATAGGCTTGGTAGAATGAAGATCGACATTTGAGATCTAAAGATAGATGAAAAGCTTAGATAAAGTCGGTTGAGTGGTTGAGTGTAATGTCCCTTTCTAGGAAACATATATCAGATTTGAAATTAATGTCCCTTGCTATGAAATTATATTAGATTTTGAAATAATAACTATAAACAAACTCAAATTTTCAAATTGCATAAAATCGATGAAATCAGATAATGCTAAAAATTGCACCAATGAAGCCACAAACACTCAAATTTTTTATTGCAGCTGTGCGAACCCCAATCCTAATACTTGCAAAACAACATGAACAAACACATTAGAATATAAAATGCAAGCAAGAACAAGGATTCCTCAAGAAATTCATTTGAATAGCAACAAAGATAGAATATGAAATGAAGAACACAATGAAGTTTAAAAGCATATCAAATCCTATTCTAAAGCAAACAAACTCGCAATCTCTTGAGGGAATTGGTGCCAATTTGATGTGAAAATTGGCCCTTTCCCAACTCCAATGATGAAATGGTGATTTGATGAAGAAATTTGATCCACTTTGTTGATGCTTGATGAGTACTCCAATGGAAAAATCTGCATAACCTAGCTAAGATTCAATGATAATGGATGGAATTTTCTAATGATTTGAGCATTGTAAGTTTACTCAAATTGTGGATGTTAAAATGAGGAGATTAGCCTCTTATTTATAGATGAGATTGATGGATGAATGCCCAAAATAGAGCAATGTGGGACTAAGAATTAACCAATGCCAAAGTGCCACTTGTCAACCTAAGAGTGGATGGAGGATGTGCAAGTTTTGAGGATTGTGCCAATAAATGCATATTTTGAATTTTTAAATTGTTGAAATGACATGCAAGAGGGAAGGAAAAAAGCATTGAATGCCACTTGGCTCAAGGCAAAGGTCATGTAAGAGAGAGTAAATGCATTGTTGGATGTACATGCCAACTTGGATTTTGAATTCAAACTTGAAGAATATTCCTTAAAAGATGCCTTGTTGAGGAAATAAAGAGTTAATAAATCAATTAAATCTATTTTCATGTGCAAATGGTAAAAGCTAGAGGATGGGACATGAGAGGAGATTAAATTAATCAAATTTAATTAATTTAATTAAGGGTTAATGATAAGGACCCAGCTTTATCACTCGCGGATTTATTTAAATCAAACATGAGAAGAATGTGATAGGACTTAACCCAAAGATTTTGAATTTACTTGACCGCGCGATATATTATACGTAGATTAAACTAAATAATGTTTTTAATTCTACTTTAATTTAATAAATAGATTCTACATGATTAATCCAAACAAAATTAATTATTTAATGTAAATGGCATTAAATTTCAGAATGCTCTAAGCGAATTCCGGAATTTAATGGCAAGAGTGCACTCTAATTCTAGATAACCCATTTACTAACCTAAGAGAGGGGAATTGATGATTTAGAACTTTAACCAAACAAAGGTATTTGATTAAATGGTTAGAACGGTTGACGATTCAGATCTAAACCATGTTAGTGTATATTCCAAATGCACGCTCAATCAAGATATCTTTTACATGTTCATTTTTCCCTCTTTGAAGCAATGCACTCAGAAAGAAGCTGGGTCTAAAGAACAAACCGATCTCAAATCAAAGCTAAAAAATGGTTTTGGAAAATCTCACCACCCGGCCGCCTCAAAGCAGGAGAAAACATGTCAATATATTGCCCCCTTGAGAGATTGGACGAAAATTTCAATTTTTGAGTGATCTTGCGAAAAAGAGGACAAGGTGCCTGACAGGTCCAAAAAAGGATCCAGGAGGCCAAAAATGTGTCTAAATGCAATAAAACGATGTAAAACATGTCTCAACTAGACAAAAACGGGTTTAAGAGTCCAAAACCTTAGCAGGATAGCCAGACATGCTGAAAAAAACCCTAATTTTCAAGCTTAAAAGGGCTCTGAGGGGTCACTTTCAATTCATTTTCACACATAGCCATCTAGCAACCTTGAGATTTGAGCTCTAACCTCCTGATGATATGGCGCAATGACAGCTCCCGATGCACATTTCTAACTGAGTCCAAACATACCAGCGGCCACCCGACATTGGGGCATCGGTAAGTGATCCTTACTTGAGCTTTATTTCTTATTTTTAGCGTTCATTTAATGCGTTTAAAGTTAGCTTTTCTGCAGCGGTGCTATATAGTGCCGCTGAAAAATCAAACTACGTCGCTCACAAGAAAAGTGCACCACAGCGATGCGCTTTTGGAATTTTGTGCCCTAGCGTCATAGTATGATAAAAATCAAACTGCGACACCTTCACGGATAGAAACGTTGGAGTAATTTTTTGGACGCTTGGCACAATATTTTTTAAATTTTTTAACATGATGACCCTTCCTAATGCAGGATGCAGTGAGGGAGCTGTATTCCCAAGAGAACAGGTCGTGGGATCTCTTCGGTTACTTGGGAGACCTTAGTGACAGAGAGTAGGATCAGTTACAAGACATGGGGTTGTGGCACATCACATACGCAGTGCCAGTGCGTACTCACCTTGGGATGATGTCAGCGCTTGCCAAGAGATGGCACAGCGAGACCTTGTCTTTCCACCTTCCTATTGGCGAGACCACCATCACCTTGGAGGATGTGTGGAGCATCCTGAGATTTCTGATTCATGGTCGGCACGTTATTTTTGACATAGATGCCAGATGGGACACCTGTCACACAGTCCTCGCCATAGAGGATGTTATCATTTGTGAGGGTCAGATTGAGCTTGAGCGTCATAGGGCTCTCGCCTCCCCCTTCCATTTAGTTGTTGCGGCCATCATTTCAGGGCTTGTTTCCCCAGATTGACGAGGCCAGTACTTCAGTCCTGGTTGGGGACTCTGCTGGGAGCGCATGGTGATGCATGATAGGCATACTCATTTTGCTTGGGGGCATGTCCTTCTTGCTTCACTATACAAAGATTGACAATACATCTACCTCAATGGCAGAGCACTCGGGGTAGGTGTGACACTTCTCCACATATGGGCATGGGAGCACATCATTGTTTTTTGGCCGTGGGTTGTTGTAGTACCGATGGAGCCTAATGATCTCCTTGTATAGCACTACAAAGGTGGTGTGTCCTTCACACACAAGGGCGATCACATGATTCCCTACTAGAGGAGAGTCCTAGATGAGATGCAGAATTTTATCTGGCACCCATACCTTGGTTGGCCTAGATGGGTCGACGATACAAATCAGATTTTCTTTGCCTACTAGGACCGGTTTATGCAGGGGTGGGAGTATACTGTGGTGGAGAGGTATCTTCTTAAGTGCGTTCAGTGACAGTTCGGTGAGCCACAAGACCAGCCAAATGATGATTATGTGGTCTTATTTTCCCACACCATGTC